>PNEQ01020844.1:44741-60398 GCA_003012365.1 Medauroidea extradentata
AAAAAAAAATATTTTGTGCCATTTTGGCTCATTTTCATGCTAAAATATGTGATACTTTGGGTGCAAGAATCTAAAAATCCATTGTGTTCATTGCAACGGAAAAATTCAGATAGAAACTTTGATGTATTAGTGACAAAACAATGTAGCGATTTTGTGATAGATATATTAGTTCATTTTGGAAAAATTATTTTCGAAATCACTGCAAAACTACCAGGCATGGCCTTAACATCGAGCGCTAAGCTGGTGGGGGGCGACATGAGGCGAGTATGGAGCAGCACCGGAATGAAGGGGCGGGGGAAACGGGAGATCCCCGAGAATATCCGTCGAACAACGGCATCGTCCCACATGCGAAAATCCGGGGACCGACTTCGTCGGGAATCGAACCCGGATCGCCTTGATGGGAGGCGAACGGTCTGACCATACGGCCAGCGCAGCCCCCAGCACTATTTGGAGCAGTGCAATGTACATGTAAACATTGTACAAGCCTATGCAAATAGAATCACGTTGCAATGTATACGTTTAGATGCAGCGGAAATGTACAAACTGACTGGAAACAGAAATTAGGCAGAGCTTAGAAGAGTGCTTACGTTATCGCGAACAGCCTGTATCATTCTTGTTATCCCAGCCAAGTCCAGCGTATGGCACTCAGCAGGGTAATTTCACAGCGGTACAGGTACCATGTTGGCAGCTGTGCGTGTGTGGGCAGAGGTCGGGTACCTGTACCTGCCCGGGACAGCTGCAACTACACGCCATATGGCGTGCAACTCGTCAAGCCGACCCTGTCCCGCTTACTATATAACCAACCAACACGCCACGCCCTTCGTCCTGAGACAACGAATATACTGCACCCCGTGCAAGTCTTTCTTCTTACATTTCTGCCGGCTACGTACTGCCGTCTCGGTCATCTACTCCCCCCTTCCCCAAGCGCCGTGGGTCCTTTTAATTAAGGGGTATTGATCCCTACCACCTTGGATTTATCTGTTTATTCTCGATAACTTATGTTCTAGTCGATGTATCAACATTTTTGTCACGACAAGGCATAGATACAAACTTAATTGATTTTCGATAATTGCTGGAACCGTAATATATTCATTATTTTGCAACGGGAAACAGCTGAAAAGGAAAAATGGCTTCATTTACGGGAGCGACTACAGAGGCATCAATATTAGCAGAAACAATACCATATGGATTCCAAAAAGTGAATGAAACAAACTATGCCTTGTCAGCGTGAAAAAAGTAAAACAATGTGTCTATTCCCTGATTTATAAGAAAACCCGTAAAACCGATCTGACTGGGATCAGTCCCCCTTAACATACATAGCTAACGACTAGTCGCTAACACGGAGCACCCTTGCGCGAACTAAAGATGTGATGCCACTACAACAGACAATATACATAATTATCATCACATATTAGTATGGACCTCTATTTTGTGCGAAAATACTTCCGCGCCAGTTTGTTCCAGTGCTTTACGCGCACATCTGCAGCCCAGCTTCATAGTCAGTGATTGGATGTTTTACGGTAGTGTGTTAACGTTTTACTGCACATCACAGACCTTATTCTTATTGGTACAATCAAATAAGAAACGTCTTTCCACAAAGACACGCTGCCAATAACTTCGAAGCTGAACTGCAAACGTGCACGTTGGTCATTGAAACAAGTTCGTACAGAAATCATCTCGTGACAATCATGGGTACCTATCTACTAGCACTGGATATATCACGTCATTTACATTAGACGTTTCCACCTTATTGGCCATTCGTGAAATAATCAACACACTTGTGTAGCCTATCCCACTAACGATTGCTTTGACAAAAATGTCATTTCAAACAAACCAAACAGAATTTTAAATTTGGAACAATCAATTATCATAATCAGCGTGAAACACTAGAAACAAATAATTGTGATGCGCTATGAGCCACAGAAAACTTTGCCTACATAATTGACAGAAACGTTCTCTCGTTCGTGAGCCAAAGTACGTAGTTGCACTGCTTTAACACTGCAGCAGTAGGAACGAATAGCATGCTCAATATAGTAGGCAAACTTGGTGCTAGAGGTGTTTATTCCACAAGCGCTCAACTAAATCCAGTATTTTATCTTCGCTAAACAATTCCTTTGCTTAGGGAATATTCGAGTAAGGAAAAAGTTATTCTTGTACCGTATTAAAGTATCCTGAAAATCCTACTGTGAAACACAACGCACCAAAGTAA
Organism: Medauroidea extradentata; assembly: GCA_003012365.1. Lineage (NCBI taxonomy): Eukaryota > Metazoa > Arthropoda > Insecta > Phasmatodea > Phasmatidae > Medauroidea > Medauroidea extradentata. The sequence goes on from PNEQ01020844.1 coordinate 46,951, forward strand.
ATATAGGCAACTGAACAAGAGTTAATAAATGAGAACATTCGATTGGTATTGTTACAACCATCATATTCACACATATTTCCTTTCTGAGTACCTACAGCTGGCGTGTGAATCAAATATAAAAACAAAACAAAAATATATTTTTGTGTTTTTAAAAGAAAATTTAAAATTCTTTAATTTTCGTTTCAAAATTCAGCATTTTTTTTATTAAATACAATTTTTTTTTTTGTTTTTATACATGTCAAATCATAGCCTACATCATTGTTATACACTGAATTTTTTTCGATTTGGTATGTCAGTTGCTTTAAGTGGCGTACATAAAACCGTTAAGTGCAAATTTTGACGTTTACCACTCATCACGAAAAAACTATGAGCGATACAAAAATTTTCTAATATGAAGATTCTAGCACAATTTATGTCTAAAATAAGAAAAAAAATATCTGGTAGAAATATAAAAATAAAAAAAGACGTTGAAAACTGAGGCGAACCGCGCGATTACGAAACCATCTCAGCATTCGCCAAGAGTGATTTTCGAAAACCCTGGATAACTGAAATCAGGATGGCCGGAGCCAGGGATCGAACCCGGGTCCTCCTGAATGCAAAGCGAGTGTTTTATCACTGTTCCACTTCTACCACGCTCGGTTATTTACCAGACATAGCAATGTTACAAATTACACCCTCGAGCCCGGGCCACAGGGGCGGGAGGTCATCAGCCTAGCCACTACACAGTCGCGCCGTCGATATATGCTACTTCAACTTGGATCGAGGAAGAAACGTCGTGCGCGCGCCGACGACCTCTTGAGCCGAATACCTTGGTGGCAGCCGCCCATGTATGAGCTCAGTCGTAAAGAACTCCAAGAGAGAGAGAGAGAGAGAGAGAGAGAGAGAGAGAGAGAGAGAGAGAGAGAGAGAGAGAGAGAGCCGCTGTGAGAGGAATTGTGACGTCACCGACGCTCGAGATGCATGCCGTCTGGACCCTTCTGGTCGTCGTCGTCCCTGCACGGCCCGGATGTCGTGTAGGTGGCCCTCGAGGGGCAACAAGGCGTCCAGGATGCTGCAGCACGGGTGATAACTGTGACGAGGCAACGCAATTTCTGCTCTGTTAGGTCGCGATACTTCGCTATCAGTACCAGTCCTAACATCATCGGCACAGTTAGGTATTGGGAGGAGGGTACAACTTTTTCTATAAAATCAGTTTTTGCACATTGCTAAACTAGGTAACCTATTTATTTATTTATTTATTTATTTATACACGATCAAAGTTCAGCACAACGGCCGGTTTACAATTTGTCGTGTGCAAACAGAATCACTAACGAAATACATACTTACAGAGGGGAAAAAATATTGAATAATAATAATAAAATTGTTATATGGACTTAGTTAAATATTTGTTTACATACATAACAGATATAAATATTAAAACACAAGGTGATAAATGCACAGAAAAAAATTACTCGCAATCACATATTACTTTCAGCCACTGTAATAGTTATTTCTTGGTTACATTTGTAAGTTGTGTATGTTGTCTGTCAAACAACCTTCTTCAGTTTTGACGATTTTGGCCTGTCAACAATATATGTCTATATATATATTTTTTAAAGCTGCTAAGGAACTTGTCATTTTCAGGTTAGGTGTCAGCTCGTTCCAGACACGGCTAGCCATGTAACTGAATGATCGTTGGAATGTTGCGCTGGTGTGACGCGGTATTTGGGAGTTGGTTTTATGCCTTGTGTTGTAGTTATGGAGGGAGTTTAGTTGAATTAGTTTCGACGCTAAGAACTGCGGAGTGTTGTTGAGAGTAATTGACTTTAGTTTGGTGGCAAAATTAAGTAGTCTGCTTTCCATGTTTAACCAACCAGTTTTTTTTAAATGGTTCTGTGACGTGGCTTCTTCTTTTCAAGTTGTAGATGTACCTAACACATGAATTTTGTAGTTTTTGCACTCTATTATATTTCAACGTGTTAACTATATTACAAAACAGGCTTGAACAGTAGTTGAATGGAGATAGAAGAAGGCTATCACAAATCTTCTGTTTTAGACAAGAAGGAAGAATACGTTTTAATTTATGAAGGTGTTTAAGTTTGTAGCCTAGTAGCCTGTTCGGAGAAGACATGAGAAATGTTTATTCCAGGAGAGGTTTGGGTCGAAAGTAATTCCAAGATTTACGGCATTTCTCGCATTTGGGGATTCTACTTTCACCGATTTTAATTGGACAGTTATGGTCGAATTTTTTTAACAGATTATTTGTACCGATTATCATATATTTACATTTATTTGCGTTTAATTTCAATTAATTTTTTTCACGCCAGCTATTTAAATGTTCTAGATCTTCATTTATTTTCATTATAGTGTTTGAAATTTCATTAGGACTACTTTCGATGTATAACACAATTATACAGTCAGTAAATCATACGCTAAATTACATTCTGCAACGAACTCGAAAAAAAGACCAAAAGAAATAAAAAGCTAGTTATTGGGTTGAGGGGAATGTGTCCCCCGCTAGCAAAACCAATACTTACACAAGCACAAAGTCCACAAGCAATACAAAGGGTAGATAAGAACAGGACGGAAATCTATGGCAGGGAGTTGGATATGACAGAAACCAACAATTTGTAAGGAAAGAGTAACTAATTTATGCTCTGGAATGTCAGTCGAACCATTGAGTAAAGATTACTCAATGGTCGAACTTAAAACAGTTATTATATTTCGTTAATTTATTTTTTACGAGTCGAACAGCGCAGAGAGACGCGGATGAAAAAGGGAAGAGTCATCCAACATCTTTATCAAGATTCCACTATACCCCATGTACGCACAAATTATTTGTTGTAAAGCTGTAATATTTGTTTACAAATTGCATTTATCGCATAAAGTAAATTTAGTGCAAACATGTTACAGGACACTTACAATAAATTGGTTCTACAAACGAACATATTTTATTTAATCAGGATTGGCGTGCACGGGGGGGGGGGGGGGGACTAACCAGAGTCTTCCCGAATGCGAAGATAGTTTACCACTGCTTCACCTCACTCGGTCTAGGCGTAAAGTGTGAACACAATCTCACCACATAATCACTAATGAATCACAACACTTGTAAGAGTTTATGTAGCCACTTTTAGAAAAAATTTCTCCCTCCCGTGGTTCCCTTTATCTAGCGTGCAAGATCGATCCCACAAATATTATTCAGCCTACTCCAAGGCAAAAAAGCTCGACAAGTGAAAGGCGTGAATAATTGCAGCGAGTTACAAGCAATCATATTTGGAATAAACATCTCAAAGCGCATTACGTTTGTACATCTATGAAAAGAAAACACATTTCAAACCATGTTTCTATCAGTTTAAAAATTAGGATCGCTTATTGGAAACACGATTTTCAAGACCCTCAAAACGGCTAAAAGCAACTTTTGTTAAACTGCGGTCTTTTAAGAAAATTCCAACCGGATTCGAAAAACACAAGGCACTGGAATTTTAACCACAATAATCGCAAATAGAATAATACGGTCACCGCTTAAAAGTCCCTTAGGAAAATTAATAATAGTAAAGCTCTGTGCGCCAGTTGCGGGGTTTGCGTGTAGAGGCGATATTACGTTACATACGCCGACTTACGTCACTCTTAACGCTGAATCTGTTTTGTGACTCTCGTACACCAACGCAGTCTACCTAGATAAGAACATTAAAATGAAAATGTTTAAGTTACATTTTACTTTCGCCAATCCCACAGGCCAGATTAATTAAATAATTGTAATAATTGTATATTTATCATGCGGACCAAATAATATTCGACGCTCTACCGTAACGTAGTAACTTACAAAATTATGGGGGAGATAGATAAAATAAGTGAGGGCGGAGAGTGGCGGATGCATTGCACGGAATCGATGATGCGGCGCAGTTCCGCTCTCGTCCGCCGCAGAAAGGCAGCGCTGCCGGCGGCAGGTGTGCCGAGGAAGATGCGGGCGACAGGGCCCACGCTATGGCGGGGGGGGGGGGGGGGGGGGGGGGGGGGGGGGCCCGGGGGGGGGGGGGGGGGGGGGGGAGGGTTGTGGCTGGCTCGGCCCGTGAGAAAGCGGCGGCCGGCCGGCGTGATGCAGCACTGCAGCGATCAAGGTCGACGTGGAGAAGAAAGGGAGGTAGGGGCGACGACTCGAGACTCACTAGCCGGAGGCGGTATTTGCATGTCGCACTCTGATAACCCGCTAGCGGGTGAAAGCCACGGCGTGGACGACCCCTATTGAACAACGCCTTCCGTAAGTTCACCCACCAACTTGGGTGGCCGGTTCGGTACATATCCTGCATGTCAGAGGCCTCGAGAGCGTGCCGCCAAAGACATAGCGCGTGCAACACGCCCCACCATAGCCCCCAAACGATAGTCACTGAAATTACATGCAGGCTTGGTGATGAGAGAGTGAGAGAGATTTTGTTCAGCGCTTAACATCGAGGTCTTCAGCGCTGGTGAGGGGTGACATGAGGTGGTAGGCCTATGGAGCAGCGCCGGAATGAAAGGGCGGGGGAAACGGGAGATCCCCGAGAAAACCCGCCGACCAACGGCATCGTCCACACGATTCCCACATGCGAAAATCCGGGGTCCGACCCCGCCGTGAATGGAACCCGGATCGCCTTGGTGGGAGGCGACAGGTCTGACCTCCTCGGCCACCGCGGCCCTCAGGCTTGGTGATATCAGACTATTAGAAGTTCGTTTGTTACCCTATCATTTTATTATCTAATATGAAAGCTGAATGTGCATTCTAAATAAACACCTATTACTACTTTTTTTTTTTTTTAAGTTTTTGCACCAAGATTTTCATCACTTAAAACGGACAACACATTTTCGCATTCCAGTGTGTGTGAAGGTAGGTGGTGGTCGACAATCTGCGAGAAAAACGATACTGTCGAGTGAGATTGCCGCGAAGATGGGCCAGAGCCATAAAAGCTTAATATTTGTTTGTTTTGTAAATATCGTGTGTAGGAAGTTTGGAAAGCGACATTCATTAGTGAGCAACGAAGTCTGTAAACATACTTTTACGAGCGACATACTGATCGACTTGTGTTGGAGTACAATACTAAGTACAATTCTTAAGAGCGTGCGTAGTTGATAAATAAGCACTGAAAGCTTCAATTGATTTCTACGCTTTTTTCAAAGCCAATAGGCTATCTATAAAACACTCAATGACAATTCTAGATAATGGTATTTGCCAACTTTATGAGTAAATATCTATCCAGAATTACTAATTCATTACACGTGATCTATTGCGCCGCAGTTAAAATGTACGAGGTTGAGTTGATGCATGACACTGATCAACAATTTCCTAATTTTAAACCACCGTAGAAGGTATCGTTGTCGAACAGGACATCGAAATTAAATCCTACGTAGCATATTAAAATCTAAGTCACATTCTCGATTAATTCCTCAATCGCTAGATTTTATTATAGAATCTATAGGGAATTTAAGTTTTATTTTTTCTACGCATCGTACTCTTATCTGGCTACACCGGCGGAAAATTAAACAAATAGATTAAACTAGTCGTACTCTTATCTGGCTACACCGGCGGAAAATTAAACAAATAGATTAAACTAGTTAACTATTAAAAATATAATGAAAATGTTTCAGCATCAAACATGTTTGTAACTTTTTCCGCTAGTTAGTATAAAAACGTTCGTCAGATTTCGCTAGATTTGTGCTGCTTGATTGGGCTGCCGCGACAGGGTAACAACCCGAAGAGAAAATCGCGGAAGAGATGATGGCCAATACCTTCAACGAATCAACAGGTTCGTCGCGTGCGTCACGCGAACTTGCAACCAGAACCGGATAAACAGCTCTGCAAAAATGGTTACAGGCTATCAGTTTTCAGTTGATTTGCTTTACACTGCGACGTCTTGCCATGCAAGAAGTTTAACATGGGCCGTACCTGAGTTAATGTGCCAAAGGCATTTCACTGGTTTCGTGCCATAGATAAGTGCATCTAGGACACGAAATCAAATAGTCTCCATCCAAATCCACGGGAAGGACACGACACGAGACGCATCCTAGAATATCCCTTTCAGCAAAGGACACGAGTCAGGTGTCATAGAAAAATTTTCGATGCTCTACTGTTCATTGCAGGCACATTCGTCGTCGCAATGGCTTTGTTAAATCATTTGCTGTTCACTCGTTTTGTCTTACGTTTCGGCTTGAAATAAATCCGTACTCATGAGAAACATTAATAATTGTAAATAAAGGATCGCATTATACAGGTGGGATGCCCAAAAGCGCCTTGAACATTGCTACGTATGCTGTGCTACATTTAGCTGTGCAGGCACCAGGCCGTGGATCTTTGACGGTTCCAGCAGACGTATCAATTGGAACGTGGAGACGTTTGGCGAGAGTGCCTTCCTTTATTTACCTGATTTTACCTCTGTAAACAGGAGTACGTCAGTTTATTTAACCGCCTGGCTGGAAGGAGGATTACCTACTTCCTATTATTCAGTACTACGGTGAACAATTTTTAGTTTAGGCTATATAGATGTATTCTCGTTTGATGTGAAGGTAATTTAAAATTTTCATTAAGTACTTTCACCTCAACTTACAATCTTATTGCGTCACGATATGCATATTAACAAATAGGGTCAAGTCGTTTCTGCTAGACGCCACTCTCTGAAATTATTGTTAATGCTCCCGAGACGTACAATTAAGTTAATGTACTAAGACTTTTGACTGGTTCGATCGCACAATTAATTGGCAAATAACCTTTTACTGTAACACACGAGCGAGGGAAAACTGATCGAGTACTACAATTACACGCACCAAATTAATCACAGGGACTAACCACGCCAGTTTACATATCTGTCTGAAGACCGTGGTGATAACAAATCTAAGATATTAATCAAGTCTGGAATTGGACACAACCATCACACTTAGACATTCTCGCAACATCGATCAAGCTCACCCTGCATCCCATTACATGTAAGTGTTCATGCGAAGAAAAAAAAAACAGACCATTATCAGCATTATGCTGCTGGAGTAGACCCTATCCTCGCTATAATGAACACAATGTGTCTAAAAAACACCATAACCTACCCAGCATGCGCGAACTTCGCATCTGAGTTTAACTCCATACATGGTACAGAGTAGTCATCCACACTGGTTTTTATGCTGACGTAAGTCGAACGCTGGTGCTATTTCAGTCAATCATTCGGGTAATAAAATCAAGGTTAAGTTTTCTGACGGTACAGTGATTCTAATTTGGGCACAAGAAAGCGGAATATCGGATACCATGCTAGCGAGGTTTTCATACAAGAATACACAGATAAAAAATATGACTACAGCTGAGGACTCACCTGAGAACATTCCAACCCGGCTTAGTTTATTCATACTCATTGTATAGCTTTCCAAACAGATTTACCTAAAGTATGACAGGCATAAAACCCACGAACGAAGAACCATTTAAACAGGTTACTAATATGAGACTTCTGTAAAGTAAACCTTAAAATTATAAGAGTAAACACACCAAATGCTAACAATTTTAAAACTATGACTAAATACAAACGTACCACACACTTAACTGCCAACTTTGCTGTCTACACGCAACTCAGAACAGTACACTATACAAATATGTGACTATTCAGTTCTAAACAAATGTCATCACTGGTAGTGAAGAATTTAGTTAGTATGTAGGTGAACGAAGCTTGCTAAATGCGAAGCGCCTTACAGAATTTCGAATGAGAAGTACTATGAACAAATAAGCGATTGCAGCACGGTAGCACGGGGAACGAAAACTAAAGACAAGACGATAAACTTGGTAAATAGCCGAAAGCAGGTGTAGTAAAATATTTTATTAACGCAACGTTACCAATTGGAACACATCAATGCCAGTATCTACTAATCTGCAGATGCGTCCCTCCACTTCTGGCTAAATTCAACACAGGGTAGAACTAGTGGCGAACTAGCCAGCCAGCCAGCCAGTGCACAGTACATATATCCGGCGCGGAAGTGCGTGTGGGAGGGAAGCGAGGTGGCCATATAGGCACGACGGTTGACATGGCCGGCGAGCGCGGGGACGACACCGGGGGAACCTGTTCCCTGGGCGGTGACGCAACGCGGCTGGCATGCGCGTGCACAGGGGGGACACACGTCGCGCCCCCGGCCCTAGACAGCACCGCCCGCTCACGTCCGCGCAGAGCAGACACGCTCCTCCTACGTACTAAGTTACGTCAAGTACTGCTACCTGCTTCAAATACCTGTCGACTCACACGCACGACAACAGTACAAGATTAACTTTACAATGACGAGTTCTCGACCAGAATGCGCGGGTGACACTGGGGTGGTTCGCCTGAGTCATTGCCTTCCGCAGAATGGTGATGGGGGAGACGACACTGTACCTAGTCCTGAACCCAAGGAGATTACTGAATTATTCCTACCCGGCCGAGAATCGAACCTGGGACTCGTGGCTGACCGGCCAGGAGCTCTAATAATAATTGTATAGTAGTATAAGGCGCTATGTATTTAACTGTCCGACTGTTATTAATACCCTAATTTATATTAACACTGTATACTGTATAATGGGTTATAAATAGTGAATTGTAACAAAAGGCAACTTCGCAAACTCGCTGAAAGTCGAAAAAAAAAATATATATATATATATATATATATATATATATATATATATATATATATATATATATATATATATATATACAAATAAGTAGATGACTGACCCATGTTATCAAACTGAATAAGAACAAATTGGGCAGCGTAAACTAGTCAGAGTAATGCAGTAACTTTACAGAAGTTATTAATTAATAATAAGGATTAACGTCGCGACAACCGGAAATAGTAATAAATACCTTCGTACCTTGACCCCGCTCGCTCGCCGCACGCCCATCGCAATTAAGTTGCACACTTAAAAACGAATGTTACGTCTGTATTTATGACGTGTACGTACAGGTGGTATAGTGTCACACAAGTCTGGAAACAAAGGGAAATATAACTGTTTTCTCTTAGTTTTGGGTAGGACGTCGGGAAGTGGTCAGTACGAAGATGACACCTACAAGCTATAGACCTTCTCTAGGGCCGGCGAAGACTCGGAACACGTGTACATATTCAGCTGCGCATCGCCAATGCAAGTTCACAAATATCACGAAATACAATTCGACGTGTCCACGACTGGGCGAAACATTGCACATGTGGCGAACACATGGAACTTAACGACGCAGTTACTCAGCTCCCAAAATGTAACGATTTATAGGAAGGACCATACCTAGAATACCGGGTACGGCTACGCGCTTTACGCGAAAATAATTTTGCCCCACTGTTTCAGCGCCGCAAATATATGCAATTATGCTATATGGATATTGACAGTGTGTGTTCGTGAAGTGACATCTTCCGTTTGACAGTGCCGATCACAATTACAGTTAACACCACACGTCTGTGGTTAGAAGGTAGAACACAAGACATGCGAGAATTAAAACATCCCATCACTGACTATAAAGAAGAATTGCAGATGTGAACGTAGACAGTGAAACAAACTGAGGCAAAATTATTTCCGCGAAAAGTTCGTGGTCCTACTTACAGGGGTCAAACAGCAACACCCTGCAATACTGGCGGCTTCCTAGATAGGCTGCATGTATGTAGGCCTAAGCGTTGTTAACAGGCGAATGTAATATATATTCAATGGTATCACCTCTACTCGCAAGCCACTCAACTAGTGTGCAGTAGTTTACTATTGTTAACTTTTCTTATAGGACTAAGCGGTGACCATATAATTTTATTTGTGGAAGTATGGTATAAAAGCAAACGCGTGATTTTGTCTGCGTCTTTCCAATGAAAGTTTATATAAATGGGTCGGGATAAGGTGAGCATTTTGAAACCCTACATACTTTTTGCCATTTAGATAGTTTTTCTGCCGCCTTTTTAATACACCTTAAGGAACAAAATGTCTTGATTGTAGTGAACTCAAAATTCAACGTCTGAATTCAGAATGAAAATTATTTTGAAATTATTCTAAACAATATGGTCTTCTAAAGTGCTCACTTTATCTTGAACCGCCTATATTATTCCAGATATAGCAGTCTGAAAACGTAGTTAGTAAATATTTTCAGGAGACCGAAAATCTTTTTTCTTATAAACGTGGTGGATTTTACTTACACGACATTGTACAAAATACGTGTTCATTTCGTAAAAATACAAATTTAACACGTTAAATAGTTTCATAAAATAAAATGAGTCAAGTCGCTGCAACACATTTCAAACACAGGTACGGAGGCCCCTTAAACATCAATTTATTCTAAATATGAATTATGTCACCTTCGCGTGGCAATCGTTCCATCCAAACCAAAACTAAACTGTACGTAAGCCACACATTCAGCCTACCAGAAAGTGCAGTGTTATACCACAGGTTACATCAATGGTTTAGTACAAACAGGTAAGCGGTCTCAATACATGTTCGGAGCAGGCGTTCACTATAAATATACAACAATGTAGACATTAAGGCACCCGCCTGGTGGCCATGTGTATGTTGAGAGTGAGGCACGGCGCCAAGGGCGATGTTGACTGGCAAAACTGGCGCTGTATCGCCTCTATCGCAATGCAGTGAAACGGCGTGCAGTGGTAACTGACTGCCACTTTCAGTGGTGACCCCATGTTTTTAATGATGGAAAGGTTTAAGTAAAGTCCACTGCATGCTTCTACGGTAGTTTCACACGAATCCCGTAAGCAGTTGTTTAGATATAATAAATTGAAAAGGCCGTTTTTCGCCATTTTGAGGGGCTCCAAAATGATAACGTGATGTTATCTAATTACAATTCCGATATCGTTTGAAGTTGTTTGTTATTTCCGTAAACGTTGAGAAGTTTCTTAGAAAAAAAGTGTTCTGCCAGCACGCTGCAACGCTGTTTACAAGGCAGGCCAGGCGGACGCCTTAACATGATCTACACTTCAGTTGTAATGCCAATATCAACATTAGAGACACTGTAGGTAGGCTGGTTGATAATTATGAACTTTGTCCACCAGCGAACACAATCGTTAAAAATATATTAAATCGAGAAGAGACTAACGCTGGGAAATTGACAGTGTTTCAGTAGTTTATACTCACTTGCAGCAACCAACTAGATAATATGAAAGAGAAAACTACAAATCCCACAGTGACCTTGCTATTTTTTCACCGTTGTTAACTTTCATCACCACTGCAAGGCAGTTATTTCACTGCAGTCTGTCTCACGTACTAGGTTGCCGTGCAGTGTAACAACTTCACACTTGAATGTCGTGTAGTCTCACACCGAACCAGCTGTCGACACAAGGATAAATGGCTTGAGAAGCAGGTTAAGGACGTATAGTTCCTACTTCATAAGGTTTCGGAGCGGCCGTTAACGTAACAGTTTCTCACGCAGTAGTCGATAAAAGCCGGCACAATTCCTCCACGTGGAGAGGCGACGTTTTAAAGGGCCTCCCTACCTGCGCTTCAAATGCGTTGCAGCGAATTAAGATTTTTTTTTAACGTAATTATTTAACGCATATTATATTTGTAAATGTGCATAAATAACGCATACTTCACACTATGTCGCTATAGTTTGAAAATCCAGCACGTTTATAGAAACAATTTCGGAACTCTCAAAATGACAAAAACTGCTTTTCCAGGCAGCCGTATGGGTGGGTCATTCCATGTCAAATCAACCAATATAAATATGATTTTGGTTTTTCATCTCTAAGATATTAATGAAATTCGGCAATTAATTAGATCCCATGATGAGATTTAATAATATATATTTTTTAGAATTTTTAAATACTATTGAGACTTTTAGCCTTTTAAAAAACAAAATTTAAAAAAAATAATAAATGGCAGATACTTATACAAATGCCACTAGCTCAGCTCCTAACTCAGTTACAGATGTGTTTGATAGCTTGTTTAAAAGCTCTTGAAATGGGCTTTAATTTGACATGTCATATGATGTTGGTATATTAAAAAAAGTTTTTTAATAAAAAAATTAATTTTAATAACAAAAATATAAAAAAGTAGTTTTTTAAAAATGGGAAAAATTATATTTTATGTATCAGACTTTAAATAGTACATCCTGAAAGTTATAGAGTGTGATCATTATGGGATCAAAAGTAATTAATTGTTAATATAAACTGTTCATAATATTAATAATTTTATATAACTCACACAATGGAGGCAAAAGTGCATTTCTACTGTAACAATTGATATGGTGTTGACTTCATTATATCTACATATCTATGGTGTTATTCCTGACAGCCATCTAGAAGGTTTACATATTATTGGTTTTTTTTTTTTTTCTTCAAAATTGAATAGAGTTTCTGGATCAGTTTTTGTGCAGGAAGGACTGTGTAATCTTCAACAATTTTTGTTAAATTCTGTCTTTATACCTGATCCACGAGAAGAATATTATTTAAATGTGATATTACTCAAGAAATACTATTTTGAAGGTTAAGGATGTCCTCTATATCAAACACAAATCAAAAACTCTTTTGCTGCAATCCTTTGAAGAAATCAGGACACAACTACATGAAAAAGGGAATAAGAGTTTTAAGTAAAAACCTTCTTGAAAAAGTAGCTTCATTGAACTCTGGGGATAAAATTTGTGATTGTTGTCGGAAAGAGCTATTGGCTTCCATAAGGCAGGATGAAACAAAGTTTGTAGCTGGGAGAGATGATTCAGATTATGTGAAGACAGTACACAAACTATGCAGCCCAGAAAAAAATTAAGCTTTAGAAGCACTGAACAAAAGTTTATTGTGTTTAGATGAAACACCCGTGAAGAAAAAAAAACTAGGAGACAGGAAGTATACTGAAGTAAAATTACAACGAGCTAGTACAGCTATCCGTTCGAAGTTACTTGAAATTGACTCCAGTCCAGAAACAGAGCATGCTGAAGTTGCAGCATCAGCAAGAGAAATTATTGATCAGTTAAAAGAAGAGTTTAATTCATCACAGGACAGAAGCAAAAAAATGCAAATTCTAACAACATTGCCAAAAAGTTGGAGTATTAGCAGAATTCAAACGGAATTTGGTGTAGAAAATTATACAGCTCGCAAAGCAAAAAATCTGCAAAAAGGAAAAGGAATAATGTCACGTGCTGATCCAAAACCTGGAAAATTGTTAGACTTTGCCACAACTGAAAAAGTTATTTCTTTTTATGAGTGTGAAGAAGTAAGTAGAATCATGCCAGGTAAAAAGGACTGTGTCTGTAAATGTAAATGGTAAACGTGAGCATATTCAGAAAAACTTAATTCTTTGTAACTTGCGAGGATTATTTTCCTATTTTAAAGTAAAATATCCTCAGGTGAAAATAGGTTTCTCAAAGTTTTGTGAACTAAGGCCGAAACACTGTGTATTAGTAGGTGGTAGTGGGACACACAGTGTATGTGTATGTACCACACACCAAAATGCAAAGTTGATGTTAGTGCCGTGCAAGTTTTCAGAACTAGGTGAATGTAATGATAAACCTTTAAAAACATATCAAGATATC
>PNEQ01020845.1:0-14310 GCA_003012365.1 Medauroidea extradentata
GGCTGTTGCCACAACTCGTAAGGAGGGAGCGAGGGCTTAGGTGGCAGGCTGTTGCCACAACTCGTAAGGAGGGAGCGAGGGCTTAAGTGGCAGGCTGTTGCCACAACTCGTAAGGAGGGAGTGAGGGCTTAGGTGGCAGGCTGTTGCCACATCACGTAAGGAGGGACTGATGGCTCAGGCTACTGCCACAACCCGTAAGGAGGGAGCGAGGGCTTAGGTGGTAGGTTACCGATACAACACATAAGGAGGGAGCGAGGGTTTAGGTGGCAGGTTACCTCAACAACACATAACGAGTGAGTGAGCGAGGACTTAGGTAGCAGGCTGCTGCCACAACCCATAAGGAGGGAGCGAGGGCTTAGTTAGGTGGCAGGCTGTTGCCACAACTCGTAAGGAGGGAGTGAGGGCTTAGGTGGCAGTCAGTTACCACAACTCGTAAGGAGGGAGCGAGGGCTTAGGTGGCAGGCTACTGCCACAACACATAACGAGGGAGCGAGGGCTTAGGTGGCTGGCTGTTGCCACAAGTCGTAAGGAGGGAGCGAGGACTTAGGTGGCAGGCTGTTGCCACAACTCGTAAGGAGGGAGCAAAGGCCTAGGTGGCAGGCTGTTGCCACATCTCTTAAGGAGGAACCGAGGGCTCAGGCTACTGCCACAACTCGTAAGGAGGGAGAGAGGGCTTAGGTGGCAGGCTGCTGCTGCAGCTCGTAATAAGGGAGTGATGGCTTAGGTGTCATGTTACCTCAACAACACATAAGGAGGGATCGAGGGCTTATGTGGCAGGCTACTGCCACAACTCGTAAGGAGGGAGTGAGGGCTTAAGTGGCAGGCTGTTGCCACAACTCGTAAGGAGGGAGCGAGGGCTTAGGTGGCAGGCTGTTGCCACAACTCGTAATGAAGGGAGCGAGGGCTTAGGTGGCAGGCTGTTGCCACAACTCGTAAGGAGGGAGCGAGGGCTTAGGTGGTAGGCTGTTGCCACAACTCGTAAGGAGGGAGCGAGGGCTAAGGGGGCAGGCTGCTGCCACAACTTGTAAGGAGGGAGTGGGGGCTTAAGTGGCAGACTGTTGCCAAAACTCGTAAGGAGGGAGTGAGGGCTTAAGTCGCAGGCTGTTGCCACAACTCGTAAGGAGGGAGCGAGGGCTTAGGTGGCAGGCTGTTTTGCCACAACTCGTAAGGAGGGAGCGAAGGCTTAGGTGGCAGACTGTTGCCACATCTCGTAAGGAGGGAGCAAGGACTTAGGTGGCAGGCTGCTGGCACAACTTGTAAGGAGGGAGCGAGGGCTTAAGTGGCAGGCTGTTGCCACTACTTGTAAGGATGGAGTGAGGGCTTAAGTGGCAGGCTGTTGCCACAACTCTTAAGGAGGGAGCGAGGGCTTAGGTGGCAGGCTGTTGCCACAACTTGCAAGGAGGGAGCGAGGGCTTAGGTGGCAGACTGTTGCTACAACTCGTAAGGAGGGAGTGAAGGCTTATGTGGCAGACTGCTGCTGCAGCTCGTAAGGAGGGAATGAGGGCTTAGGTGGCATGTTACCTCAACAACACATAAGGAGGGAGCGAGGGCTTATGTGGCAGGGTACTGCCACAACTCGAAAGGAGGGAGTGAGGGCTTAAGTGGCAGGCTGTTGCCACAACTCGTAAGGAGGGAGTGAGGGCTTGGGTGGCATGTTACCTCAACAACACATAAGGAGGGAGCGAGGGCTTATGTGGCAGGCTACTGCCACAACTCATAAGGAGGGAGTGATGGCTTAGGTGGCAGGCTACTGCCACAACTCGTAAGGAGGGAGTGAGGGCTTAGGTGGCATGTTACCTCAACAACACATAAGGAGGCAGCGAGGGCTTATGTGGCAGGCTACTGCTACAACTCGTAAGGAGGGAGTGAGGGCTAAGGTGGCATGTTACCTCAACAACACATAAGGAGGGAGTGAGGACTTGGGTGGCATGTTACCTCAACAACACATAAGGAGGGAGTGAGGGCTTATGTGGCAGGCTACTACCACAACTCGTAAGGAGGGAGTGAGGACTTAGGTGGCAGGCTGTTGCCACAACTCGTAAGGACGGAACGAGGACTTAGGTGGCAAGCTACAGTCACAACCCATGAGGTAGGTGAAGAGTTTAAAAAAAAGGTAAGTCCGGTTTTAGTCGCAGGCTACCGTCACATGTTGCAGATTAGGAGGAGAGATTAGAAGGAAAGTCTGGTTTAAGTTGACACACCTTTTAAAGTTGCTATTATATATTTTACGCTCTTCCCTGCATTTTGTAAATACTTAAAAGTTAGGCCTACATTGTTTTCGCCAAAGGGGTCACCTAAATCCTTATTGTGAGCCATGTTGCAGTAAAAACGTAATAATCAATGATTAAAAGTTTTTATATTTACCGTTGTTGTATGTATATAATGACGTCCGCCACAACAAATGTAAACATACTATGGACTATATGCAAACAACGCCAGGCAGCGATTTACAGAGACTGATAAGAGTAAATATGTATCATAATTATTTGTAAATGTATTATTATTAAAATTTGTGTTTTTATTTAATGTTTTATTTATATTCTCTTGGCAACACGGACATTTTTGCGGCCCCATGGGAAAGTTATAATACATGTACGTAATTTTTGGCGAGTAGTTGGAAATTGTGGGTGTTAGGGTGGCGCGCCTGCTGGCCAGCAGACAACCTCCTCTCCAGCGGTGGCCATCTTCACTAACAACTAACGGTACATTCAGCCACCCTCCATGGTATATAAGGCGGGCGTTTGCCTAGCATATCAGTCAGTCTATCTAGTACTTGGGTCTCTTCCCCGAGCAAACCTAACCGAACACCTCTCCTTATAGTGGGTTGCTGCCTGGTAAGGAAGCCGAAGCCCCGACCACCTCTCCTTATAGTGGGTTGCTGCCTGGTAAGGAAGCCGAAGCCCCGACCACCTCTCCTTATAGTGGGTTGCTGCCTGGTAAGGAAGCCGAAGCCCCGACCACCTCTCCTTATAGTGGGTTGCAGCCTGGTAAGGAAGCCGAAGCCCCGACCACCTCTCCTTATAGTTGGTTGCTGCCTCGTAAGGAAGCCGAAGCCTGTCGCACCTATTCCATTACACACTAAATTGCTCAAGGAGACACCTATTCCTAGCCGCGCTAATAGTGTAAGGAACGCGCCTTATCGGGAGGATTGATGCCACGTTGCACTTCTCTAGTTTCCACCGGAAGTGTATATATCTGTGTCAGTTTCCGAGGCTCCAGATTAGAAAGACCATTGTATGAACCAGTGTGTTAATTGTATGATCCAGTGTATTTATCGGTATTGTGCAGTAACTGTAAATTCAGTGTATAGTGAACTTGTGCTTTGCGAAGTAATAATGCCATTCAATTAATTTATTTGTTTTATTTGTGTGTAAAAGTAACTCATGTCTGAGAACGACCTCTTAATATTAAGACATCTCTCAGGAGGAATGAGCCTGTATTGAAGGGCGTAAAGCCCAAGCGGCTGCCGAACTCTGATTAGCGGCCACAGTTATATCACATTCAGTACCCCGGGAATTACTCTAGGTGAGTGGTTTTACACCTAAACCCCCTCTATAGTTAAAGTGAGAATTTTGCGCATCAAGCTTCCAGGATTGCATCGTGCATCCTCAGCAGGAAACTACCCCTCTCAGGACGCCTACAATCTTACTGTCCCTTCAGGGAACCTCTCATGCTCTCCATTGTTACACACACATCCCTGAAGGTTACTAAAAACTCCCTCTCGAGCAAAGTGCGACAAAGTTTTCTCTCGTGGCGCCCAACGTGTGACTCTTCAAGTTGTGGATCAAGCCACCCCTGAGAAACCCATACCAGTTCGAAGTCATCTTTACAAAACTTCATGGTGCCCAGACAAACCCAAGATGAGTGACGACAAGACAAACAAAGTACCAGCCCCTGCGTGCGCCCTCAGTACGTGCACTCATAGAGGAACATACCTCATCACATGCGCCCACTGCGCCCAAGAATATCGCCATACCTGCCTAGGGTGGGAAGACACCCCAAAAAACACAGAAGGATTGGAGTACCGATTATCCGACTGCAAGCAGAGACAGCTCCAGTGTGCCCAACCACAGTGCCTCGGTGCAGGCAACTACCAGATCCTGTGCATCACCTGCCCCCTGGTATACCACTATGCTTGCCTGGGATGGCCAAATGAGTCCCGTGACTCCTAAGGTCTCTCATTCCTCTGATGCGTGTGCAAGCTCACAGCAACAGAGTCCCGACAAGAGACCAGCCGAGCAGCACCGCCACTCGAGAGAGGCAACCCAGAGTGCCTCCTGTTGCCACAGTTCTCTGGCAAACCTCACGAAAATTCAGTTACCTTCTTGAAAGAGTGTGAGGAGGAGCTACGTCAGAACCACATCCCACAGAAGCACTGGGTGCAACGAGTTCGCCCCCAGCTGCAGGGAGCCGCACTTACCTGGTAGGACAAATACTACGAGTATGTTGCCACCTGGACCCAGCTCAAGGAAAGACTGAAAGCCCGATTCACAGACACTGAGGTAATGAATCGGCTGACCCATGACCTCTACAGCATCAATCAGAGAGCAGATGAAGATGCTGAGGTGTTTATACGAAAGAAGGCCCAAATGTACAATCATGTACATCCTGAGGGAGGAGAGAAAGCGTGCGTCTCCATCATCATCGAGATGCTCCAGCCTACTCTGAGATCCTTTCTGAGGAACCCTCAACCCACGACCCTAGAAGAATTAATTGAGAGGACCAAACCCCTGGAGCTCGACTGACCAGGTCCACGACCTTCCAACAGCACAGAACCACCGCCAAGAACTCCGAACCCGAGGCCCAACCCTGAGAAATCAAAGCCACCACCTAAATGCTGGTATTGCCCTGCAAGACACTTCCATGTAGACTTGCCCTGCAAGACACTTCCATGTAGACTGTGATGTCTACAAAGTCAAGCAAGCCAGCTACCAACCTCCCAGGATCCAAGAGAGGAACCCAGGACCTCCAGCGGGAAACTCCATGGCCGGGAACAGGAACAGATCCGCCAGCCCGGCCCACAACAAAGGGTCTCTGCACTAAAGGTCCCTTACAACCAGAGCCCTGTCCGACTCCCCCAAATATGGGTCACTATTGACAAACAAGAAATCCTCGCCACCCTGGACACTATGGCTACAGCCAATTTCATAAGGACGCAGTCACTACCCCCGAAGAGGCAGCACGAGGTAACACCCACAACGCATTCGGCCCAGCTGGCCCGAAATCAGACCTTCCTTCCACTAGATGGCGAGACCACAATACCATTAACCACGCCTGCAGGAACCGCTGATGCCTTTTTCCTGGTCATGCCCGAACTAGATGAGGAATCGATACTGGGGCAACCCTGGCTACAAGATATGCAGTGCATTATCGACTGCGGCCTACGCCAGCTACACCTGGGAACCAAGACACGGCATACCTTGCACTGGGACATGCCACCACTAGAGATGCCAACCCAGGTCATTCTCCCAGAAGACATACACTCCCAGTTACCTGCAGACGACCAGAGCCAACTCATCCAGCTGCTAAACCAACACATTGCAGGCTTCCAGACTGGAGGACCCCTGCGACAAACCCAAATTTGTGACAATGACATACAATTCGCCCATCAGTGCCTTATCTACTGCAAGCCCAGCATCCCCTCAGAGAGGAAGAAGAAGGAAATCATCAGAGACCAGGTCGCCAACATGAGGCAGCAGCGGATAATCAAGCCGACAGATTCTCCATACATCTCTCGCATCGTGCTAGTACAGAAGAAGGATAAGGATGGATATATACGCTTTTGTGTGGACTACTCGCCTCTCAACCAGATAACTCTGCCTGTCGCCCCACCTGCCATCAATGTCACCAATATACTCAGGAGCCTGGGGGAGACTAGGATATTCTTCACAATCGACATGCAGAGTGGTTATTGGCAGGTGCCAGTGAAACCAGAAGCCCGAAAATATACCGCCTTCACAACCCCTGATGGAGAGCAGTTCCAATTCAGGGTGATGCCCTTTGGCCTTAAAAAAGCCCCAGCAACCTACCAAAAGATGATGAACTGCACTGTCCTAGCAGGCTACCTGGGAAGATTTTGCACAGTCTACCTCGATGATATTATCATCTTCTCCCAAGACTGGCAGCAATACAGGCAGCATCTTCACCAAGTCCTGGAGCGCCTCCACGTCCACGGACTTACCGCCCGACTAGACAATTGCCAACTTCGGCAAAACAACAGTAGAATGCCTGGGACATGTAGTCACTCCAGACGAGAATCAACCTCAAGCCTGCAAGGTTGGGCAAATCCTGGAGGCCGAAATCCCGAGGACCCCGAAGCAGTTACGCCAGTTTCTCGGCCTCTGTAACTGGCTGAGAGACTACACCCAGGACATCTCCCGATACATGGAACCCCTCACCCGCCTGCTGTCAACCAAGCAAAAACGCTGGAAGTGGGGAGCAGCAGAAGATGCAGCGTTCCAGGAATTAAAGCAGCAGTACCACAGCCTACTGATGCTCTACAGACCAGACCACAGATCACACTTCATCTTACAAACAGATGCCAGCCAGGTCGGGTTAGGAGCTGTGGTGTACCAAGAAACCCCAGAGACAGAGAGATGAGTTATTGGATTTGCCAGCACCAGGCTCATCCCAATAGAACGCAAATATGACACCCATGAGCAGGAGTGCCTCGGCATAGTATGGGCCATCCGCAAATACAGGTACCTTCTAGGAGACAGACCGTTTATCTTGCGCACCGACAACCAAGCCCTCAAGTGGTTATATTCTACAAGTGCCAAGAAATCCAAACTAGCAAGGTGGATCCTGCTGCTCCAAGAATTCTCATTTGAGATAGAATACTGCCCAGGAAGAGAAAACCTCCTGCCAAACGCCCTCTCCCGAGCACCAGAAGACACCTGCGAGACCACCAAACTCCACCAGTGGGAAGATACTCTGCCGGCAGAACCTGCACCTCCACCGCCCAACACCCAGATGCAGAAGCTGCAGAAGATAGGCTTTACTAACGACTTAGAGAAGTTCCTCAAAGAGCAACAAGACGACCCCGAAATCAGACACCTCTTAGCCAGCCACCCAGCCTGCTACAAGGAGGTACAGGGATATGTTTGGTTCCTACCTAGCCCTTGAAGTGGATGGAAGATATGGGTACCCCACTCGCTGAGACCATCATTGTGCAGCTACTTTCACGACCATCCACTAGCTGGACATCCCGGAGCAGCTGAAACCATGCGCCAGATACACCGGCGGTATGCCTGGACGGGCAGCACCAGGGATATTCTCACTTATGCTGCCCAGTGCCAAGGCTGCGCTACACTCAAGTCCAGCCGAACCTTCAAGCCAAGTGAGACGCCCCGCCGACCCACCACGCCATGGGAACAGATAGCCTTGGACCTAATGGGACCCTACCCCAGGAGCACCACAGAGAAACGATTTCTCCTGGTGGTAACAGATCTCTTTTCTTGCTGGTTAGAGGCGTTCCCATTAGCCAGCACCAAGTACATGTCATAATTTCCAAGCTGGAGCAAGAAGTCTTCTCCCGATGGGGGTTACCGAAAAGCATCCTCACAGACAATGGCCCACAATTTGCCAGCAAGCAATGGACAGCAGCTTGTACCAAGTGGGAGACTGAAGTATGGACCCCGCCAATCTACCACCCCCAGGCCAACCCTACAGAAAGATGAAACCAAGAGCTGAAGAAGGGCCTACGATTCGATGCATAAGGGGACCACAGACAATGGGACATAGCCCTGCTGACAGTCCTATATGCTCTGCGCACCAGAATCAATGAGGCTCTACAAGCCACGCCAAGCAAACTACTCCTCGGCTACAACCTATGCCGCCCTGGAGAGTGGAAGTGGAAACGAACACCCACCAAGCCATCCTCAGTCCAAGAGATCCAGATACTTGCCCAGGATTGGGCCACCGCTGCAGCACAGCACCAAGACAGGTACATACAGAAGAAGTACCCGCAGCCCAACCCGGACTCTCCAAGTCATACCTTTGTAGAAGGCCAGCAAGTATTATTGAAAACCAGGCCGCTTTCAAGCCGCCAACACCATTTCCATGCAGGCCTCGCTCCCAAGTGGGAGGGCCCATTCACCATCATCAAACAACAAGGCCACGTCTACTGGATAGAGGGCCCCGATGGAGCAATCAAGCGAGTCCACCGCTCCAGCATTAAGAACCATGCAGAAACTTTTCTGCACGACCCATCGCCACGACGCCAGCCAATCAATCCCCAGCCTCCGCCATCAAGGTATCCATGGGGAGACCCTACTTTCTCCAAAGAGAAGCCACCACTCCGTCAGAGGAGGCCCGCAACAGGGGAAGACGAGCTTCAACAGATGCCCGCCGACAACAGTGGCGATAGTCATGAAGAGCAGCTGTACATCTCTCCCAGCCGCCCAAGCATTGGGCCAACTACCACCAAAGAGGCAACAGTCTTACCCAAGGGGGCCACCCTCCACACCACCCTCGTCAGGGAACAAGACTTCAACGAGTCTACAGTAGAATTACTTGCCGAAGAGATCCTGGCACCACCAGCCTCAGCGTGGAAAACCCCAGGAGCAGCATTGCTCCGTCCTCCAGAGGACCACCGCCGCCACATATAGCAACCAGGGTCCAGTCAATGACCCACACCCAGAAGAGTACCAACCTAGCCAGTGCCATACAGATGAGCAGGAGCCATCATGATCCTGGCCAAGCTAGCACCATGAAGCCGTCGACAAGAGAGACGCTCGCCCAGCAACCGTCCAAGCCAGTGTCAGTCCATGTTGTAGCATGATGTACTTGCCACTGCCTGGGTACTCATACAATCAGTAACTGTTTGCTGCCAGTCAAATACGACAACAGTGATGGCATCATATAGCTGTCAGTTGTAGATTGATGGACCATCATGTTGTGCCACGATGTACTCCTTACGACCTCGTTACTCAGAAACTGTTTGCTACAAATCCAATACAACACCATAGCTGGAACTTGTACGATTCTCCCATACAGCATACAGTTTTATGACCTATTGTACAATCATATAAATGGTGTAAATTATTGTACAATTTTCTAGCTTTTATTTATTTATTTTTTTTTTCAGTTTTGTTTATTTATAAATAAAATATCCATACTAAAATCACACATTTCTGTACTGTGAATGTTGTACACAGATGTAGGGGCATTTACGATACTGTAGTTTCGGTAACTAGCGTACCACATTTGTAGCTTTTCACCCACATTTTTCACTACAAAGTACCGTCATATTTTTTACACATTGCCGACCGTATCCCCAAGTTTGCCGAACATACTTGATCATTTAGTCGCAGTAGCATCATGACGCAGTGACTTTGTGTAAACAGTTCATTCATTGGACTGTGTTTAGCAAACATGGATTTTATGTTTACAGTTTTTTTGTAGTCGTTGCTCAAGAATACGCTGCGAACTGAGTAAAGTGAAAGAAACCATAGTTACCGTCTTATTTTTACCACTAATATGGAAGCACACTTACGCTTCTATGTACCTGGCCTATGTTTACTGTCAACATTGTTTTTGCTGTGCCTGATCTTATCAATATGTAGGGTTTCATTCTCAATTCCACAATAGACCTAGTTGCAGTGTCGAAGAGTGGTTGTTAAAAGTGTTAATTGTTTCAAAATTGGTTAGTTTGCATTTTATAATATGTTGTGTATTTGTGGAACTATGAACTGTGAAATAGGGTTATTAAACTGTATTACCAAAAATCATTTAGTATCTCTAGAGGTATTAAAATCTGTTTGTGTTTTAAAAACATGCCGAAACCAAAACTAGCAACACCCAGGTTTGTGCCGATTTTTATATCTAGTACAGTTATTGGCAGTATTAATGTTGGTACAACAAATCAGAGTACAGGATGTCCAAGAATTATTTTTACAACTTTGAAATGTCGTAACTTTTGAAATAAAAAGGATATGCACATTTTGTTGTCTGCAGTGATTAGTGCAACTGATAAAGTTTTTCTTCTGTTTAGGCTCTACATGTCCAAGACTTATCTTTACAACTTTGAAATGTGATAACTTGTGACATAAAAAGGATATGCACATTTTGTTGTCTGCAGTGATTAGTGCAACTGATAACGTTTTTCTTCTGTTTTTCGCCAGTTGTACCTGAACATGTGGACCCCACAGGAGAAAGCACAATGTGTGGCATAGTTCATTGAGTGCAAATGGGACACACAAGTTCAACGCAATTGCAGGACCACATTTGGCAAGGCGCCATTATTCAGATGCACCATCCGTGCATGGCACACCAGCTTCATGACCACAGGCTCAGTGTTACATAAGACAGGAGCAGGACGACCCAGCACAAGTGATGAAACTGTTGAGCAGGTTCGCGAAGCATTCCAGTGTAGTCCAAAGAAATCTGTTCGTTCGGCTGCTACACAATTACAATTACCCAGGTCAACAGTCCACATGGTGCTGCACAAACTGTTGCGTATCTATGCCTATAAGGTGCAGTTGTTGCAGGCATTGTTACCAACAGAAGACCACAATGTGAGGCGTTTGCCGTAGAGATGTTACACCACATCGATGACGATGAAGGGTTCTTACAAAAGGTCTACTTTACTGATGAGGCAACATTTCATGTGTGTGGCCGCATAAATCGTCATAACGTCCGCATTTGGGGTTCAGAACCTCCACATGAAACACTAGAGATGCAAAGAGACAGCCCAAAGTTTAACGTCTGGTGTGGGGTCAAGCACAACCGAATCATTGGCCCTTTTTTCTTCACTGAGAAAATAGTTAATGGTGGCATCTACCTCGACATGCTTGAACTGTTTGCTCTGCCGCAGTTGTAGGAATTGCAACCCAACGTTTGGTTCCAGCAGGATGGTGCCCCACCACACTGGTCTACAGATGTCCGTGCTAACCTAGACAAAATCTTTCCAAACCGATGGATGGGACGGGGTGGCCCAATTCCATGGCCACCCAGGTCACCTGACATTACACCCCTTGACTTTTTCCTCTGGGGTTACGTGAAGGACTATGTTTATCGGAGTACGGTTACTGACATTGCTGACCTAAAAACCTGCACTACAAAGGCTGTTGCCATTGTCACAGACAGTATGTTACAGCGAACCTGGCAAGAAATCGAGTACCGACTGGGTGTGCTTCGGGCCACACATGACGGACATGTGGAGGTGCTAACCTAAACAGAAGAAAAACTTCATCAGTTGCACTAATCACTGCAGAAAACAGAATGTGCACATCCTTTTCATTTCAAAAGTTATGACATTTCAAAGTTGTGAAGATAATTCTTGGACACTCTGTATGATAGATTCAGTGGTTTTCCTGTTAAAGTGGTTTTATGATAGAGAAGCTTTGTAATGTTAGCCATGAGCACAACACATAAACAGCATGGAATAACTTCAGCTAATTTTGCATTATAAGGTAAATATTTAGTAGGTTCTAAATATATTATGCATAAAACACTACGTTGAATGTATAGACTGTGTAATCATAAAATTACTAGTGATACATTGATGAGTTACGCTTATACATGTGCAATGCAGCGACTTGTTTACGCTGTATTTTATTAATTTTAAAAATTGTACTATTTCTGAGTCCTTGAGGCAGGTATGCAACACTAATGATGACATCATGTACCTGTGTTGTAGGTGAATGGACCATCGAGTTGTGGCATGATGTACTCTCCATTACCTGGCGACGCATACTATCAACAACTACTTGCTACTAGTCAGATACAGCAGCAGAACATGGTGCTTACTATGCTGAACCAATGTTGCCAACTGTTATGGCTGCAGCAACGTGAACTCCAATCTCTACGGTCTGCAGTGCACTCGGTAACTAATTGTTTCCTACTCAGCTTGCCTAAGATCTGATTAACTGTTCTGCCAAAGAACATGTGTTTTAGGTTTTCGTGAATTACATTGTCTGCCGAAATGCAGGTGAGCCTCTTGACTATGATGAGCAAGGGTTCTTAATAATTGTATCGTTGTTGCGTGTTCGTTGTTGTTTACTACCTTATTTAAACCCCTGTATAGTTAAAATTAAAATGATGTGTTTTTGTGTGTTTTGTTTGTGTTCATTTTGTATGTTTGTAAGAGCGTGCGCGCATCTGATGCCGTATTAAACACACACATTTTTAAAATGAAATTATCAGTTTATTTAATTCACGTAATTTTTTTGTATGAAAATTGATGTCAGACAAGCCTATAACACTTTGTGCTCATTTCCAAAAATTTAAAAATAATGTTGCGAGTAGTGAATTTTCCATGTATGTGCAGCACTGTGAGTGCGAGATTATTGGTTTGCCATTAGTCTGGCGAGGCATGCCGAGAGAGATCTCGAGCTGGCATGTAGCTGCTATGTAGCAACTATTGACAACTACGTGGTACGTGCAAGGTTGACAGTGTGACCTTGTCTTTCTGCCTCCCACCTCTGTTTTTTTCTTCCAACTATTTGTGGCACTGGACATCCATGCCTGACTGGTTACGACTGGTTCCTGTTTTATAATGATGTACTGTCGGCCCTCCTTATTCACTGTATTTTGTTCCAGGGAATCCAGGGTTGTGCGAAAACCACGTATATTCACGACAGCTTAAGGGGGCTCCCTACCTGCGCTTCTGTGGTGCTACTCCTTCCAGGCAGATAACCGCTCAGGCAGCCACTCGTGTGTGCGGTCCTCAGATGTAGGCAGAGGCCTCTTATCTCTATGAAAACTTAGGGGTGGTTCGTAGGTGGTGCGTAAATAACTTGACGAAATAATCGCAACAACTGTGTTGAATTCAACACTGCAGTTTAATGCACATGTATTTATATATGTACACACGAGATTACACGACCACGTGCTCAACTTGATTACAGACAAGCAAAAATGAAGTCTCTGCACACAAAAAAACTCTCTGGAGTTAAAAGAAAAAAAAATAATAATAATACTGCCTCTCACTGCGTGGGTGCACATGGGCCCAACACTTAACTTAGCCAAAAAAAAAAAAAAAAAAAAACTGAAAAAAAAAAATATAACAAAACTGTTTGCGCCTCGCAAAGAGACGTCCAACCTCCGGCGTGCCCACGCTGCTAAGGCCGAGCAGTGGTCGCCTAGCCTCCCTTCTCGTCGCTAGAAGTCATGCTTCCAACGTTGCCATCGTCAGCACACAAAAAAAAAGTTAATTTAATTCCTGCTAGTGTATCCAGACTAATATATAACACCCAACTCGCACACTTCTTTGTCAAGTTTAATACAGATGTCAACAAAGGGTAAACAACTTACATATAAATTGTGGTACCTATTTACTTTGTTCCTCGCCCACCACCCACGAGTGCAATACATCATACAGGATGTTTACAACTCTCAATTACATACATAGATCAAATTAACATTAAATGGTCAGGATACACTTCTAATGTTAAATAAAATTATCTTTCTAAATTTTAGCAGAGGAAATACCTGGCTCAGCCCATGATAACAGAATTACATCAGTGGTACAAAATTACATAATATTACAGAAAGAAGCCCTTAATACTAAATTTAAGTTTATGTTTGTATGTAATCTGCACGGTAATAAAAAGGAAATGCAGTACCTCAGTTCGTGCATTTAATTATACTTGTGTTTTCACTCAACATTGCCTATATACATTCTCATTACAAATTGCCAATATAGGCCGGGTTCTCCACTTACTTGGGCGACTTATACCCTAACTTATCACCAAACACCTAGCTTAGTATGCCGGGGTCTGGGCACCTGTACAGACGCTGGGTGGACATCAATATGAGGAAAAAGAGAAGAAAAAAATATAAGTTCAGAAAAAAAGTGGGGGAGGGTGGCCAAATACCTCACACTTCAAACGTGTTGCAGCGATTGATTACTATACTTTTTTTTTATGAAACCTATTTAACACACATTATGCATTTGTTTATCTACGAAAAGAACCCAAATTTTAAACTACTGTATGTCGCTATACATTTAAAAATTCAATACATTCGTTAGATCATTTTTGGACCCCTCAAAATGGCCAATAATAGCTTTTCCAGACTGCAGTATCTGGAATAATAGTGACTTGATTAAAAAAACACAACTGTAGAAACAAGCATTAGACTTTGACTGGACACCAGCTGAATATCTTGGAGAGGGATAATTCATTACATACGTCAGTCAACGGCAACCTTACCACTGAATATCTTGCACGGAGAGGGATAATTCATTACATACGTCAGTCAACGGCAACCTTACCACTGAATATCTTGCACGGAGAGGGATAATTCATTACATACGTCAGTCAACGGCAACCTTACCACTGAATATCTTGCACGGAGAGGGATAAT
>PNEQ01020846.1:0-60303 GCA_003012365.1 Medauroidea extradentata
CCCAATTATCATGATACTAGATTGCACAATATATTTTTTTTAAATTTCATTTGCACACCTTGACATCAAGTCAATTTAGAGTTAATATGTGGAAGCTAAATTTCTATCAACGTATCTATTGCATCACACACTTTACCAGCTAAATAAACAGTAACTTCTACAATTCAAATTTGTTTCTTTAATCCACACTTACAGTTTACTTGGTTGATGGTGCCGGCCCTTTTACACCACACTTTACATACGAAATAACCCTTTTAAAAAACATTTGTTTATACGGACGTCACATATTTAAAATGGAGATATATCTTACAATATAAACTTCTTATATTATTAAATTATAATACACACATTGTAAAAAAACAGGTACGTTACATTTTCTTCACAAATTTTCAAAACTTACGTTTTATTAAAAAAATTTGATACAGAAATTTTTTCCTGAAAAATTTGCATATCTAGTAAGAATGAATTGCAATTTTAAGAAATATTTCCAACCTTGAATGCACATGAAAATTGTATTGAGACGTCGATTTAAAAATATTTTTACTGAGTTCATTTAACAGAAAATTTCGAAATTTTTGCCTAAACATGTTCACACTAACATGTCCAATAGCGTACACCTTGTTATCACAGCCTTAACAAAACTGCACAGAGTCAATTTTCTGATTGATACTCTTTGATCAATGTATTCGATCTTGAATAATAACGTGGCATGATATAAATATAAAACATTCCTATTAATATATAGATATTTCCTAAATTTATAACATTTTTACTACTACCCCATAAAGCACAAAGTTTTATATGTCTGAAATTATATTTATCACGTATTACTGACAAGTAAATTTATCGTGTAGTATAAAAATAAGTAACTTTATTAGATGAAAATCATAATTTGTTGATTGTTACAAATTAATCAGGTTCATTGAAACCTCAACCACTGAACACGGGCGGTAAACATTTGTAGTAGAGAGATTAAGTTTTGTACAGGTTCCCGTGCACGATGATAACAGAGTAACAGACGCATAAACACTCGCGTTCAAAACGTGGAAGAAAACGTGTAAAAAGAGATGACTTATTAATAAGGCTGAATTAATTTTCCTGGAAGGTTTTTTCAGTGAAAGTGAGCAGCTCAAACCGTTCTGGAGAGTTCGGGAGAGGCCACTGCTTAGCAATAAAAAAAAGTTTTTATACTTTCCTCGGGATTATCTCTCACTTTGTATCTTCTCCCCATCTCGATTTTGGACCACTATTATTCTTTCGCAATTTACCTCACTGCTGGCTGCGGAGCGCAATCCACTTATGCCGACAGTCGAGTGGAAGAAACGGAACTCCTCTCTGACGATGACATTTTTCTTCGACTGATGTCCCGTCGCCACCAAACAGGCACATCAGCACACGGTGGTTATCACCGACGGGATTCATCTTACAAATGGTCTCTACACTCGTCAGAATTCCTAGCAAGAGGTTTACGGAACAGCTGCCAGTCCTCTCAAATTGTTCTCTTTCAAAATCACCAGTCGTATTTTTTTTTCATAACTGTAAGTGTATACAGTAAACTGAAAAAAAAAAAAAAAATGATCTGGTTGGAGTGGTCATCTCTCTGTGCCAAGAATATGATTTCACAGTCGATCCTTTTTGGATTTTTCCTAGTATAGTATGTTCTGTAATAGTAAATTTTTACCCCATAGAAATTATCCACTTCATTACGTCAACAGAACACTTATTCTGGTAGAAACAATCCATATTAGTAGATGATGTTCGATCGAAATTGTTGTCCTTATGTTAATATAATATCGACGCATACAATATTAATTTTTCTCTTGTCATATGACCTGTTATCAGAGACCTGCAAAATTTGCATTTTTATTTGATGGCTGACTAGACTCGATTGATTTATACAAACTCGATTACAATTAGTGATTTTATTGCACACCAGTGTTTATGTGATGTTTTTACGTACTTACTGCTTTACGTACAATTGCCAACCCAACAGAAGAACTTTTAATTATTGGCGGAAAAGGTTCCCCGCTACAGTCCACGACATTGTGGGCCGTTGGAAGACGTTGAGCAAACGAACAAAAGTTTGCAGAATAAAGAAGAGAGCGTATTTCAGTACACATACGCAAGTGAAACTTACTAAAGTAAATTATTCTTATGATTATTTTTCATTTCGTTTCAAATTCTTGTATTATTTGTAACACTTAGAATAATGCGTGACTGTCTGTTTAAACCAGAGAGTTACAAAATTGTTTTAGGATAAGATTTGTATTTCACAGTAGTTCCTGTGGCCAGAAAATATCGTGAGATTTGTAAGTTTCTAACTATAAAGTTAAACTGAAAATGTTGTAAATTTTTCTTTGATTAAAATCCACTACGTGTTCCCGCCTTTGGGCAGGGTCACGTAGCGTGCGAGAGAAGGCCGGGATGAAGATAGGGCCGGCTGCTCGACTAGCGAGACATACCTGTCGCCCGTAACGGCCCGAAGAATGGATGACACGAGGGTGAGATGAGTGTGGAACAGAGACGGAATGAGTGGGGTGGGGAAACAGGAGTTCCCCGAGAAAACCCGCTTGTCAACGGTAACATCCACCACGTTTACCAAATGCAAAAAATCCGGGACCGAACCCGCCAGGGATCGAACCCAGACAGCCTAGGTCGCAGGCGAGAGGTTTAACTCCTCGACCCGTTAACCCAATATTATTTTTTATGTTACCAGCGTCTTCTTCACTCTGTCAGATACTTTACTCTTACTTTTTGTGGTATAAATTTAAATTTACGATCCTTGAAGTAAGCGTGGAGTTAACAGAAAAGTCTTTATCAGTACCATTTTGATTACACACATTGTATACCTTTGTTAAGTTTACTATATTAACATGTATGTTAAAATGCATAACTCTTAATATTTTAAAATTTGTAATAGTTCAGCAACCTAGTATGTAATAACACAGTAATACTTTTTAGGCGACGGAATATAGTGTTTGGGGTGGTTGTAATAATTGCCATGCAATTATTTTCAGCTTCTGTTTGTTAACACAAGACTGGCAGTATTTTCAATGTTTTAAAATCTGCTTTGAACATTTTTATTATTTCCTTTTTATTTTTACAATTTTTAAATGAAGAGTAATTACCTTTTTTTTACATTATGAGTCACTGATTGAAGTTATGTTTTTTTTTGCACTAGTTACATGTCTGTTTGACAGATTTCGTATAATATCATTGCCATGTGACAGTCACCCGGCATTTCTTTCATAAAAATGTTATAGTTGACGTGTGACGGAAAAATGCATGGATTACCTGGAAATTGATACAAGCTGGATGCAGGGCTTCCAAAAACTTCCAAGTTGCCGTGTGGCACCGATAGTAGTTGACACACACACAAACACACACACAGCGATCTGACGAGTTAGAAAGCAAACGTTATCTTCCCTTTATTATGTAACTTTGAAAAAAAGTTGTTACTGTACGAGTTTGGTAAGACCCGTAGGATACATTTCACTGTTTCTGAAGCATGTAGAGGAACGATAGGGCTATCATTGATGTAAGATATACATTTTACCATACTTTCTTAATACTCCTGTAAATTGGTATAGAATAGTTACGATTAATTTTTATAACAACTGAATAAAACAAAACAATACATATAGAAATAAAACTTATGGTATTCCTGTACTTGCTGTTATCAGCAAAATGTATAATAAAAAAATTGCACACAATTCTGAAAACAAAGATTGTCAATTTATTCAGGTAAGTGACACAAATTCCAACGGAAGCATAACTAAGAAAATCGTGAAAAATGATCGAAAACTTTACAAGCTAAGTTACGACAAGACGAATGAAAATACAAATTAATAGTTATGTAATCAATACGAACGCAAGTGACAGGTATCCTTCAACTACAAGAAATGCGATGTTTCGGGAATTAATATATGTTTTCGTCTCTAGGTACATGCAGAGTCTAAGAAACTTGAGCAGATTGACTATTATGAAATCTATAAAATCAAATGTTCCTCAGTAAGATGCTAAGGCTCCTACTTATAGCTCAGCCAATGTCAGTGTAGCTTCTTTATAATTAGCCCAGGAATATTATTGTTTTAATACGTGTGGTTATTTATTAATTCACAAAAACATCTTTAAACTTTGCACTTGTATCAATTTTATTTATTTTTATTTATTACTTAATTTTTTTTAATTTACAGTGACTACGAAGTTTTTGCACGCAGTAACGTATGTTTACAAACGTAGTTCAGTACACAAATTTAAATAAATTATAGTAAAACTATGGACAGATTTAGGTCTAAATGTAGTACCATGAAATCTGGGTAGCAGTTTTTAGTACTAAAGAAATATAAATTAGTTGCTTCGCTCTGATAAGCCAGGCAGGAGAGAAGAGAAATCAGGCAGACACGATACCAAACAACAACGCAGTAGCTTCTCTCCGAAGTACAGCTGTCGACGAGGGCAATCGCTTCGAAGTAGGTGGAAGGATTAAAACTTAGAATAAAGTTTTGATTTGGCGGATGCAGGGCAAGCGAGGTTACAGAAGGGGATGGTCGGAGAGAATTGTGGAGGGGCTAGGGAAGTGTGTTCAGTCAAAGTTTTAGCGCTAATTATCATCTATGAAGGGGTGAGGGGGGATGAAAAGCTACGGTGCGAAAGTGCATTGGAGGAAGCCCCACTCAAGCAGATGAGAGCGTTCGCTTATAAATAGCACATTCCCCTTCCCCTCAGTTCCCCCTTTTCCCCATTGCGTATCACCGACAAGTCACAAAACTTGGGCAAACGAAATTTCGCACGAGCCCGACCATATTATAGATCGTTCAAACTCATACAAAAAATTATATACAGGATGTATTTCAGCATAAAAATTTTAACATTTAAGCACGGTAAAATGTGAACATTGTGTTTATTATTTATATTGTTATAAATGGCCAAATATCGCGAAAAATATTCTGCAAACGTAACCCCGTAAACGCTGTAATTTTGTTTAAGACTCGGCATACGTCGCCATACCGAATTATTTTATTTTTCGCTCTTATGAAATTCTGAGAAGAAAAATGTGAAATTTGTTACTGTAATACCAATTCTATTTCCCTTGCACCACAATAAAATCATCGCAGTTGAACCTTTAACGTACATTTAAGCCGTAATTAGTCGAGCAATTTTTTTATATTCTTAAATTGCTAGATTAATTACGACTTAAATATACGTTAAAAGTTCAACTGCGATGCTTTTATTGTAGTGCAAGGGAAACAGAATTAATATTATATTAACAAATTTCACATTTTTCTTCTCAGAATTTCATAACAGCGAAAAATAAAATAATTTAATATGGCGAATGTTGCCGAGCTCAACATATATGTTTGGATGATAACTGTCCGACATGGCATAGGTGTCAATAGACCAATCGGAGGTGTACAATCTTACATTAGTAGAATTCTCATTGGAGGTGTCAAATTGGGTTACGGTTTTATGTACGCTCGACAGTCAGTCAAAGCTCCCAATTTGCTGATAGTACGTTGAAAGCTAGCAAAGAGTAAAGTGTTTCCGTGACAAATCACCACTTACAAACATTGGCAATTAATGCAGGCAGCGAACTACATATCTGGTATATTTAACTCGATAAAAATCAACGCAGTAAATTTTGTGTAAAGGCGTATGACAATCAAGACGAGCAGTGTTGAACATTTACGACACATAGGCCTGCTTTGTACAGACGAAACTAAAAGACGTTAACCACCTCAGCTTGTATAGAAATAAGGCCCGGTAGTTTCCGCGAAAAGACTTTTGCACCACTTTATTTCAGTGCCTGACGTGCGCATTTGCATCTCTGCTTTGCTGTCAGTGATTGGATGTCTTAACATACAACGTCTGGAAGTTAAATCCGCAAATCACAGACGTGTTGTGACACAGTTATCCAATTTACTGATTGACAGAGTCAAATGAATAATAACTCTGCACAAAAACACTCCGCCAATAATCATGAAGTTGGGCTGCAGGTGTACACGTAAGACACTGAAACAAAGTTGGGCAAAAATCTTTTCGCGAAAACTACCGGGTCCTATACATAAAACATCTAATGAACATTTATACTAAGAGACCCGAAAATGTTGAGGATTCCATTAGGAGACGTTGGACTTCTATTTCATATACATTTGGGCTACTTTTTTCGATTTGGTCATCGAAGTCCTTGATAATTGTAAACCAGTGGCGAACCTGCATGAAAACACTCACGAATTCCCGTGTTACATAGTCAAATGTAGAACTAGTCACGCAATAAATATACAAGTAACCAAGGACCAAAATGTACAAAGGGCTGTGAAATCCAGCCGGGAGATCGCTGAACTTGCGAAATTTCCAGGTCTTTATTGATACTGTACAAGTCTGAAAATTGGTATACATTTCATTGTCTCAAACAATTAGGGACCCTTGATTTTCGTGAAAATACTTTGGCATCACTTTGTTTCAATGCCTTAATGTGGGGTTCACAATTTATAACATATAAGTAAGCATAGAACACAAGTCGTTCGTACAAGAACCTCTATGTATTCTTACCTTCCAATTACAAACATCCAAAATGTGGTCGTGTGCATAGATATGTTGACATAGGAAATGGTAATATTTCATTTCTTGTGCGTACGCGTAGGACAGCAACCAATAACAGCAAAGGAGTTTGTGAATGTCCGCCATGTTGTTTTAACCTCCAAACATACACGCGAGCAAAACAGAGTTAGAATAAGAAATTTAAATATTAAAAACCATGTTTCTCTATTGTAAATAACGTTTAATGCTGTGCAGTGTGACATATGAACTGGCAGAGATTCTTTAATTTTATTTGAGCCCTTTAATTGCCTGATTGGTAGAGCCGCGACTTTATGGCGAAAAGATATTTGCAACATTTGGTTTCGATGCGTCATGTACACACCTGCAGCTCTGCTACATCGTCTGTGGTTGGATGATTTTACTCTCACTTGCCTTGGCAAATTATAGACGTACAGACTCACAATAATCTTATTCTGATTGGTGCAGTCAAATGAGAAACGTGTCTGAACATAGACACGCTGCCAATAACCTTGAAACAGAACTGCAGGTGTGCACGTGAGTCACTGAAACAAAGTGGGGCAAAAATCTTTTCGCGACAAAATCGTGGCCCTACTGATTGGATTATTTAATATTTTTTTGTTATTTTTTTAATGTATATAATTTAGTTTAGTTACTTTAAAGGCTGAATTAGGGTTAATAGATTTAGATTCATGTTTTGTTTTCTCACCTGAGAGTCAGGGTTAGCACTACTTCAGTTTATTGTCAATTTTATTTCTCTTAGGGCCACTTGTATAAAGGAAGTTCAATGCTTAATCTGAGTTTAAGATGGTCACTGATCTTAGATTATCATAAACTGCATTGTATAAAACAATTTTTGCTCTGAACTTCGGTCAAGGTTAACTTAACTTTGAACCACCAATTTTCATTGTTCAGGCAAATGATCTTCGGTCATTTGCAATAATTGCAATTTTTTACAAATATTTTAAACGAATTATATTTTTATTCGTGCTTGGTCAAGATAAATGGCAATTCATTAGAAATACATTTTCCTTAAAATGATTTGTTGCAAAACGTTAATCCTGAAAACTTGTGTGTGTCAGTCGATAGTAGAGTTTTAGGTTAGGATGTGAACATTTTACTTTCAATTTTAATTGAATTAACTTGAAATTATGAAGCTAAAAAGTTGTAAAGCAATATATTGGTTGTTTAACTTGCTTCAAAGTCTCCTTTGCAGGAAATTTTATTTGGCAAGGAATCAAGAAGGCAAAAATAAAGTTAGACAGTAATTTCATTTTTGAAGCAGCAAAAGTTTTGCTACTGGTAAATATATTTAATTTGTATGCATAGGTTATGTGAATGTAGGTTATGTGATGGTTATTAAGGTTATGTTCATGGAAATATTTTTTAAATTACCTACCCTTTATAACTCGTATTCACATAAAAGACAAAGCAAAAACCTATTCACCGATAGCATTAAAGTTTTGTATTGAACATTACATTTACTTTTGTATCATTAGGTATGGACAAGTACTTTAGACTGTAAGGTATAATAAACATCCATATTTCGTATTTGTTTCATGGAATCAACCATCCAATTTTAAAATTAACTTTCTGGAATCTGCAATGCATTTTTATGTCAGTGGAGAAGCTTAACTCTTAAAGAAATGGATGATTAGATGTTGATAATAATAAATAAATACTCGCAAGTCAGCTGACGACCTGTGACGAGATGACTTCCCCTCGACATTATCCTCCCCAAACCCTTCCTGAACCTTTCTACCCCCTTCACAGTCACTAAGTCAACCTGCAAAACATTCCACACCTTCCTCACAAGAATAGACTGCCTACCCTGCTTCATTTTCATACATACCTTTAGTATCGTCTGTTGTTTCTATTCCTCCTATACACTCTTTTAGTTAGGTGGAACTGTAAACCTCCTCATTCTCCCTCTCCATTCATAACTCTACATCCTGACCAGTTTTCCAAATATCTCTCTGTCCTTCATTGCACTCCATTCCATTTCCTTCACCATTACATATAGCCTCTTTTTTATGTTCCTCCTCTCCATCCTGGCTCTACATGCTTTCTCCACCTACCTTTCACCCATCTCGCTGCCCTTCTTTGCACCTTTTCCTGTTTCTGCACCTCAGCTTCCACTCTGCAGCCACATATTCCAAAATTGGCTGTACCATTGTGCAATGTGCCATTTCATTCATCACACAGCTAGATCTCTTCAGTACCCTTTCCAGCATAGTCAGTGTTCTTCTCCCTTTCGTAACCAATCATTCTGTTTTGTCCATATAGGCTAAAGTTACTTGGCAGCGCCATGCCCAAGTATTTACATTGAGTGCTTTGCTCTTTTTGTCCATCCCATCTGTGTCTGTTCATCATTCTCTTTCTTAAAGAACCCGTTTGCAATTTAACTGAAATTATGTAATATTTTTTAACAAAAATTTCCTGTTATTAACAAGTTGCTTTTAAAATTGCATGTTATGCAAGTTGTTGATTTCTGATTGTATGTGGAGACACAATGGGATCCACGAGGCTATAGTAAGTAGGATTATCCACAAAGTTACCCGTAATACAGTGTAGCTAATTGAGAATTTGATAATATTGTTTCAACTAATGAAGACAAAATATGTAGGGCTTACATTTAGAAGTTCTAATAACTGCATAATATACAGCAGTCGACCTATCAGGAGCTTACAAATTACCATTAAGTGCTTTAAATTATTGGTGAAAGTTAGGTATACTGTTGAGACTTATTTTATTGTATTTATACTGGGGAGGAGAAGGGTACATTTAGTTTAATGTCTTTCTTGAGACAATGTATGTTTTTATTCGCTAAAATCTTATGACAAATTTTAAAGCAAACCCACTCCTTGCTCAAAGAATGTTTAATAAACACAATACAATGTATTGCATTTTTTGCGATTTTGAAACGATAATACTTAGGTGCACTGGTAAAATCATTCTTAAGGTCTCTCGTTTGTGTAGAAATAACTTTTCGCACTTCTCTCGAAAAAAAAGAGTTCGCCTTAAGTACAAACATTACAATAGATGTTTTACAAATGCAAGGCAAAGGACAAGTATCTTAAATTAAACTGTAACACACTAGATTCTAGCTTTTCCGAAATATAGATACTACACCACACACGAGTGATAGTTTCAGGTAATATATTCAATGCATGCTGCACGACAATCACTTAACACTATCTGCCACTAATAAGAAATAATTTAACTCGCAGACAATTCCTGCAGCTCAACTTGTTTCCTGAATATAGTAATTATTTGCTATGTTCGTATACCTTCTGTATTATTCTGTAAATGTCTACCAGAAAAGTAAGTATTTGGTGAAATTAGTAAATAAACCATGTACTGTCTTGTTTTGTTTTCATTACACTGAACCAAAGATAAAGTAAATTTCTTGTTTAACTTACATAAAATACATATGCAAAATGACTTCAATATTTTTGACCAATCAAGAAATCGTTTACAAACCACCTTACTCTATGGTAAATTTGATCTTACAGTCAGTAAACAAGAGATCATTTTATTGAGCAAATCCTTGATACAAGTCACTTAATATTTGATCTCTGGTCATTCTTGATCTTATGTTAGTTGAACTGGGATCAAGCAAATGTTTATACAAGTGGCCCTTAGTGTGGAGCTGATTATTGAAGGTTGTCTATGGAAAAAAAGAATGGGGAATAAAATAATGAATGTTTATTTGTTGTTGGCTGTTCTTTTTAAAAGTAATAAAAACATTTAAGGATCTATAATTATTAATTTGTACGAGCGACGCAGCGAACTTCAGAGAACATCGCCACATAAGTCTTGCCTGCTCTCTTTGCCTGAACCAAATAGCTTGTAGACCTATATTTTTTTTTTTTGTAATGTAGTTTTCTGTAGTGAGTTTAGCCTCCTATCAAAACCTTATTCTCACCTGCGTTAGCCCTCGAATATATCTCATGTTTTTCCTTATTTCCCCGACTGAGCATAGCCAGGTTTTCAAGAGAGATTTTCATTATGCTGGAGGCTTTTCTACCATACACAATTCATAATTTTGCAATTTCACACACTATCCCTTTAACCTCTCTTTTTATTTACATAGACGTTTTGTCTATAAAGGTGGTGCAGCAGTTTATATGAACTTTGTTTATGTTTTTTATTTTATCTCCAAATACGACTCCCCTTCAATTATGTTTCAATTGCCTTCGGTTGTTTTTATACAGTGAAGAATATTTCAGATTTGTCAAAAAAACGTCATTGGCTAAACATAAGGGTAAGACTCCAATTGTGAACTAATGTTGCACAAGGTGTCTGGTCGTGCATAGTTTATACTGTTACGTTACATGTCATGTACTTATGCTTTTTAATTGTGAACCAACCTTTACGTGCACACATGCAGCTCTGTTTTGTGGTCAGTATTTTTTCAGCATCGCTAATCACGGACGTATGGGGTCGCAATATCCTTGTTTGGATCAGAATAGAAAAAGTGACATCTTTAAAAAAAGACATGCTGCCAAATAATCGCGTACCAGATCTGCAGATGTACTCATAAGGCATTAAAATTAAGTGGCACAAATATTGTAAGCTTAAGTTGGAGTGATAGACAATTTTACTGTATTTTCAGTTTTTGAGCCAGAACGTTTATTCAAATTGTATTATAAAAATGTTCTCTTCGACAAACCATAGGATATATTCATTAATTTCTCATGCAAAATCAGTGCAAGAGAATTCTCAAAAGTTTACCTGTAATTATTTTGCAACGTTTCTGCATGACAAATTAATTACAACTTGGATAATTGCTATGGCTCAAAAACACTCCCCCTTAATATAACTTTCCGATTTAGTTCAATCTTGGTACATGTATAATACGTAGTAAGTTTAATTAACTTTTATGTATTTCGTTCATCCTGTGTCCATATTTTAAAATGATGGAATCGTCTCTATTTTTAGTATACTAGATTTTAGTACAGTAGATTTAACTGTGGTAATATTTTGCCGAATTTCATAGAGTGAACACGTAATAACTTATACACAAAGTTGACTTTACAATTGCGTTTTTCGTTTATTCTACGTAAATATTTGTAAAATGGCAGCCACTTTGGTGTTTTATAATAATAGGACTTATGTAAGGCAGTGCTTTTCCCAAAATATGTCAAACTTTGAAATATATATATATATATATATATATATATATACATATATATAGCCTATATCTGTGTGTGTGTACGTATGTATATGTATTTACCGACATTTATATTGTGTTATTTTCATGTTTCATACATTCAAAATTGTGTTAATTATTAGAAATTTTTTTTTTAACACACGAAAGATCTGAATTTTTTTCCGGAATGTCATCAAAGTTGGTACTTATGTAGCACTTTTCAAGCTGACTTGACTTTTATGTATCTTTTTGTTCATACCCTGTTCGTATTTTTAAAATGGAGATTGTATGGATTTATTTCGATTACACGTGATATCTAAGGGATCATTGTTTAGAACTTCTTCATATTTGGTATACATGTATTACTTAACAAGAAGACTTCGCTTTTACGTTTCGTTCATGCTTTATTAGAATGTTGAAAATTTTGGAGATTTGAAAATATTATTTTATGATTACACTAAGTTTTTAAGAAACCATTATCAGAGTTTCATTAAATTCATTGCTCTATAGTACTTAGCAAGTTACTTTGACGTTTAAGAGTTGACATAAAATTTTTTTAAATGGTAGATTTTGAATTGTTTTAATCAACATGGAAATTCTGAGAAGGGATATTGCACACATTAACGAAACTCATGTGTTGTTAATACGTGTACATTACTTTAATTTTATTTGTTCACGCTCTGTGTAATATGATTTCGATAGTTTGATGACATGATTGCACTGCGTTTATACATATATTTTAAGAAGTACTGTAGCAAATTTAAGCAAATTTTCACATTCAGATACTAAATTTTAATTTTAATTCGAATTAAACAGTCTTTATTGTAGTATGTCTAACATTCTACAATATAGCATGATAATTTCTAAACCTACGTCACCTATTTTAAATTGTAAGTTATTTTCATCCATGTTGTGGAAAGTAGACTTATTAGTTATGCAGGTAATTTCTTGTTCTATTATTTATTGTTTACGTTTACCTGCCGCTTTCCGAAATACTGTTTCGGTCTTGGTTTAGCAGTATTTAATGGGTTTTGGTTTTGTTGTACGTGTTTAATATCTCATTATTGCCTCTATTTCGTACTGGCTGACTGTCTGTCTCGATTTAACTTAAATGCTTTTCCGCCATATGTGTGCCACATTTTTGATTAATTGAAGAATAATATCTCACTTTGACCTCTAGTAAACGAATCATCTATTAGCTGTGATAGATAAGTTTTTTAGCCGAAGAAAAGTGAACGATACCGTGTGAAGTTTTTGCGCCCTAAGGGAGTTTTGAAATGACCTTGACATTTGCTTCCTTTAGTGATTTTGCCGTGATGCTTCATCGCTTTTTGTAACAAGACCGAGCGAGGTGGCGCAACAGTAACACGTTGGGCCTGCATTCGAGAGGACCCGGGCTCGATCCCCTGGTTCCGGCCATCCTGATTTCGGTTTTCCATGGATTCCCGAAATCGCTCCAGGCGAATGCTGAGATGGTTCTTTAACAAAGGCCATGGCTGACTCCTCTCCCAGCTCATGTCCTTGTATCGAGTTGTATGTCACCTTCTCTAATGATCTCGCTGTCGACGAGACGTAACTGCCACTGGAGGTAAATTCTGAACAGAGCAAAATTACTGAGTAGACCTAAATTACAATTGGAGATTACTTAGTTACCTGTTTTACAGCACTAGGTATTTTTTTAATCGAATAAGTTGAATTTGTAGTTTTTGGTATTTACGATTAATTATAATAATCAAATTATGATAGTATTTTTTTTGTTTGTATATTGCACACAATAGTAAAAAGTACTTAAACTTAAGGCTTCAAATATTTTATTTAACAACACAAACAAAACTCATAGGTGGAACGTGCCTAGTCCAATAGACGCTGCCAATATAAAATATATTTCAAAAATTTTTAATAAATATTTTTTTTGTAAAAAATACAGCTAACATAATTGAAACAAATTTATCGTAGTGCTTTACGTGACGAATTTCCCTGTATAACCTATATAATTTATTAACTTGCAATCTTAACGACATAAGTTACAGAAAACCACAGAATGATGTTTGGTTGTTAAAATTAAATAACATTGCTTGATTTGCTCTTTACTCATTATTTCTAGCAACGTTTTCCTTGAAAGAGGAAAAAAAAATAAGAATTGTTTCTTAGTCAAACATATTTTTTTTGTATAATTGAATCAAAAAAGTCTAGACGTTTATAAGTTAAAACAAATATACTGTTTGCGAGAATGTTGGAAGTTCCTTAGAAGCTGTTTTGCTTGTGTTGTTATACATAATTGAGAATCTGTTGTTCGGAACTCAGAGTAGTTTGAGAAGTTGGTTGTTCAACGAACCGAGAACGTTGATCAACACCGAAGTCAAAGCGCCAAAAAATCGTTAACTACTTCCTTGGCAAATTAAAAATGTACATTTCATACTCGCCGTAGGGCGTAAAATGTGTGCTGTTTAACCTCTGTAAACTCAGTTCAGTCCTGCTTCAAGTTGGCACAACTTTAAACTTATTAATAATGTCAGCCGTTCTAAACTCACACACCCGCAGCCAATTTAAGCTAAAAAATTGATAGATTCATGGATAATAATTTTGGTACGATAAAGGTTTCATTATATTCAATTTCTTCTAGACATATTCCGATTTTTATCAGTTACTTGTTTGCATCAACGAAAAAAAAAAAACTGTCGTTTATTAAAGCGCAGTTTACCTATAACAAACAACGTAGTTTTCAGTCACACACTAAAAAAAAGAGTTTTTGTAGAAAATGTTCTGCGGTAGTAAACAATTTTCGTATGTAGTAGATTATTAGGCAGATAAGTTTAGGAGAGTAGGACGGAAATCTCAAACAAATCATTGTTTTTTTTTACAGTGAAACAAATATATACTTGGTAACGATTCTCTTTTATTTTGCTATGTAAATAATACACGCGAAACGAATTAATGTTTTTTCTACACACACAAACATTTTTGACTCACAAGATCAAACAATTAACAAGATTCAACAAGCTCTACTGGCAAGTCTACGAAACATACGTCATGTACCATTTCGTTGTATTAATCAACGGTTTAAAATCTTAATTTTTGTACAAATAATAAACAGTTAATTTCACAAAGCAAGTCATACTTAAGACGGTTAACTCGACAAAGCACACAATTACTGTTTTTTGTATATTTACGTGAACTACAAAACTTATGCCTATGAGGAATAAACAACTGACCGTAAATAATTTATGTTTAGTTTCTGTTTCGTATAGTACAGAAAACAACTATTTCTTATTGCTGTATACTATTTTGGCAACACACACACTTTGTTGTCCAATCTATTTTTCTTGTTAGATGAGTCAGTTGGTCAGTTTTACGTTTACAAAATCTTCCATGACTCTGGGCGAAAATGTCCTTCTGTAGTTTGTTTGTGTTTGATCGTGATAGCAAGTACCTTTTATTCGAAGCAATCTTGAATGTGCTGTTAGTTAGTGTTAGCTACGTCTGTCTAAGTATGTTTCCTTCGACCCACTCCATTTTCATTACGGTGTTATGATGTAAACGAATCATGATATACTTCCTGAAGTTAGCTACGTATATTTGGTTCGTACTATCTTTCTTCCTATTTGAAAAATTTTACTAGATGTAGAATTTACTATTTGGTTCTCGCTGGAAACATTTATTTTTTGTCACTAAAAAAAGTTTGCTGTCAGAACTAAAATATTGTGGTCACCAAAAAAATTGTTTTGTGTTTACTACAAACTAATTTTGCAAGAAAGACTTCCTAATTTTATTTTTAATGTGTACACTTTAATTGAATGTTACGAAGCTCCAGTTGTACACACTAAGAATGGATGGTGTATCGTGTGTCACTACTTAATAAAATTAAATTTTATGGGAGCAAAATCTTAAGTATGCTACAAAAGAATAATCTAACAGTACAGTGGGGGTAAATTTGTTTGAACAGTGTAGAAATCTACCGCAATCGACAATTTGTGGGAGGTAAAAAATAAGTCGACGTTGCGCTGTTGAGTAAAAGCTCTACAGCTATGAGACGTAAGTAAATATGTTTCTTTGATGAGTAATCGTGAGCAGAGATTAAAAACTAAACTGTTGATGCCTGAGTGTCGTTTCAGCGACTGAGGTAGGTTTAAAGAAGGCCAAGTCAATTAGAAATATTAGTTTTGCACACACCGTTACGCTTTACCGATGAAAATATATTGGCTATAAAGAAAATGCAAATAAGTTAACGTCAAATTGCGTAGTTAACCAGGCTTTTAAATAATGATGAACACGCTTTGTTAAAGGCCATATTTTGAAAAACGTTTCAGTAAGATCTATGAACTAACATTTTTGCTATTTCGTAAGTTGGCAATTTAAACTGCAACAGGTATGATACGACGCTGCTTTCATCAAATATTGTAGATATGAGGCGATATATTAAGGACACAAGTCTGATATTCGTGCAGAATTTTTCTTTGTTTAGTCATGATTAAAATATTGGTAAGAATATTTTAAATTTTTTCAATAGTTACCTTGATTTGCACATCATTCACCACGTACATTGCAATCGAAACATTAAAGAGTAATTGTAAAATTATTCGGTTTAGCTTATTTATAATGTAATATAATAATAATGTTTCTCTGTGTTATAAGGTCTAAACAACTCCTAGAATATATTTTGTCTAATAATACGCAACTAATCGAAAAAATATGTTTGTATAAAGGAATATTGTCAGTAATTCGTCACATACATAAATCAACCTATTAAAATGAAAAATCTTAACAAAACAAGTGGCACATTCTCTTTAGTTAGCACTGAATAGTTAGGTCTTGTGA
Source organism: Medauroidea extradentata (assembly GCA_003012365.1). Classification (NCBI taxonomy): domain Eukaryota; kingdom Metazoa; phylum Arthropoda; class Insecta; order Phasmatodea; family Phasmatidae; genus Medauroidea; species Medauroidea extradentata. The sequence goes on from PNEQ01020846.1 coordinate 16,529, forward strand.
TGGAGAGGATAAAATGAGATGAGTATAGAGTAGCAGCGGAATGCAAGCAAGGCGAAAGCGAGAGTATCGCGAAAAAAAAAAAAAAAAAAAAAAAAGGAAATACTGCAAGTCTTTTACATGCAAAAAGCTTTGGATCAATGTAGTGAAGGATAACCAGTCTGACAACAACAACACCACACCCTCCCCTCCTTTTCACACTCTTTTCCGTCAAAACGTCTGTGTGTTTTAGAGAATAATAACTAAAGAAATACAGTTTTAGATACAAAAATTAAGGTACCGTAAACCGGGGTTACTTTGACAATTTTCGGGGCTACTTTAACTATTCAAAATATTAGTTTTTTGGTTACCTGGTTAATAAACAGATAATCTGAGCCAAGTATTTTAAATAATTACTTTTATCCTTATAGCTAATGTTTGAAACTTTCGTTACTAAACAATATAAAAACCAAAATTTTGAGTGGTCAAAGTTACCCCGCAATGTAAAAGTAACCCCGGTTACGGTATGTAAAATGGAACGTCAACGGAAATTAAGAACTTATTTTATAGTTCTCAACGAACTAAAAACGGGGAAAGAAATCGCTAAGGTTTTAGTTGTGCATTGCACACAGTCGGCAGAATTTTTTTACGATACTATCAAACTAATACTCTAGTAACATACCTAAATTTCTTACGGCCCTTAATTTGCACAACAGTTTAAATTTAAAAAAAAAATCGTCCCTTAATAAATTGCTACTCTAAGTTGTGTTTAGCATTTTACAGATTTTTAATGTGGCGTCATGCTTATGTTCACAAATATTAGAAAATGATGTACTTTGGAAGGTTTTAAAGAAGTTCTCTGGATATTTTTCGTTAACTTAACTATTCAAGATATTATTTGATGGCGTCTACATGCCTAACGATTTTTTATTATTATTCATAACTCCTGAAATAAAATTGGTAAGGATTTGTTTATGGTTTTACTATCTAAATTAATTATTTTACTTCGCCTTTCTTTGCAATAAGTAAAAACGACAGTATGACGCGATAAAATTCCAAATCTGTTAAAAATATATACTTAATATCTTTCGAGATGGGATTTATCACGTCAGCTCAGAGTTGTGTAGGAAGAAAGACGGCTGTACGTATTAACTAGCAATAAAGATACATCCTCTGCGCAGGGACGAATGAATAAAACAGTTGAAATTGAAAATGTCAAGCGCAAAAATACGAACGGAAAAATACGGTACACTTCCCTACAGGGAAATACCCGACAACATAAGGTTTTCTTCCAGAAATCTGAAGCCGTGACGAGGAGAATATATTTATGTACTATAACCAGCATTCAGAATTATATTTGCTTCTCAGGAGTTGAAACATGACAGATAGAGACGCAGAAGTGATTCGGCTTATTCTCTGGTTTTCATTTCATCTCGTTGTTTGTAGGAAATAAAACACCTTTTCTCGCGTTCATTATAGGAGAATCAGTATCTCCCTGGTATTTACACTGATACGATTGAAAGAAAGAGACCAGGTACAAAATCCACGTGACATTTCGTAAACGTTGTCCAGCTATGAAAAAAAAATACATACGATTGTAAACTAATTAAGACAATGCTCATTTATTTCTAATTTTATTAACGATATAAATTTCTTACTCGTAAACGAAAGCAGATATCGAAAATCGGTCTGGCAGTTTTGTTTCAATTCGTCTTCTTCATGTTGGCAGATATTTTCAAGGCGGTAAGCACTATGATTTTAACTAAAAATGTAACTAACGAAATTCTGGTTAATTTACTTTTTATTCGAAACCGCATCATGTTTTGCTTGTAAACAATTATATATCACGGCTATAACAATTTTACAGAAAACTGCCAGACATATAAATAATCATTTTACTACATAATAATTTTGATAGAATATAAATTGAACTCTCCGGGATTCGAAAATGTGCTCGTACGCCTGTTAACAAGCACATTTACCTTTGCGAAACGTAATTTGCATACTTGTACAAACATTTATTGTGCAAATATTTATCATGGACATACACGTTATTCCAGAAAAACATGTACCCCAAGGTTATGCTTTGTATGTTACTTGCCATATCGGACAAACTAATGATTTTGGTTGAATGCAGTGTTTCTTAAGTTTCCTTACAGAGAAAGATCTTGTAGCTTTACAAAAAATAAACCTTAAAAATAAATAGCTTTACAAGGCAAATCGCTGGAAGTTCTCACGGGTTAATGAAAGTACGAAAAACGCATTTTTTGTTACCTTCACTAAACTACAGTCAGCAAAATGTACAAAATTATTTTCGAATCATCCCTCACGCTTGAAATAATTCCTTCTCGCTGTATTGTCTGAATACCATCGCAAGAACTGTTTACATCTCGAATGTAAACAATGATTGTGCGACAGCTACAAATTCGAACAGTAAGGTCAAGTACTTGAGCGAGTTAGAGTAAATTTCATAATGATATTTTTGTAATGAGTAAAATATAAAAATAGCGGAAGTTTCAAAATTTGAGCATCCACGCCGTTCGGCAGGTAGCATACGATACATGTAAAAATGTTTGTGTAAGGCGTGTGTCCATATATATAAGTATATATGTGTGTGTGAGTGTGTGTATATATATATATATATATATATATATATATATATATATATATATATATATATATATATATAAACGGCTTAGGAACCAAAAATAATTCAGTTACTTTACGGCACGACTGTCAGCGTGCTATAAGCCAAATGCCTAAAATGTTTACTTCAAATATAATTTGGGATAGAAGTCTAACGACATTACACGCCTGATTTCAATAAGAACATTTTAACAGACAAGTAAGCATTTCAAAGTATTATAAGATGCTACATGAAGTTAAGGTGGTCGGCTGGGAGGATGTAATTTGCGCGTACGAGGCCTAGAATCGCGGAAGCGATAAGGACGACACAGCAAACGCATAACGCCTCACTCTAGCCTCTAGAATTAAGTCACTAAACTCATTCCGTGGCAACCCTACCATTTTATGACTTAATACTAACGGTAAAGGTAAATTGTACAGTCATAAAATTTTTAATTAAATAGCGGAAATATTTTTATATTTGAAAATGACCGTGGTACACCCATTTTCAGTCGATATGAAATATGCTTTAATGAGTAGTGGCGAATTTGAAATGGGAATACACACGTGTCAAGTTCTTTGAATGCTGAACCCAAGCATACGTCACTCATGCACGACGAGCAGTTTTCGTATAATATTGTAACGGCCAGAGCTCTGCACTCAGCTTGTTGGCCGGGCAGGTGACCGCCTTAAGGGTTCGGTGTACAACAATTTTCATGACCATTTATATATTTTTTATTTGAACCAGATATTATTTTATTATTTTAGACATAAAATGTGCCTAAATTTTGCTCTTATAAAATAATTTTATCTCTCACAGTTTTTACGTAATGGCTCGTTAAAGTAAAAATTTGCATGTTTTCGTTTTAAGGACTACACTAAAACCAACTGACGTAACAAACTGAAAAAATTCACAGCGAGTAGTATGATTATGGCGGTTCTGGCACATGGATTCGGAGTGTGGCGACAGCCCGAGTGTGGTGCCCCCTGCCATGTTGTGATGTCACGGCCCCCAGCCGCCATGTTGGATGACATTGACCTTTAACCTTGACCTTGACCTTTAACCGAGACCTTGACCTTGAGTGTCAAATTACCAAAATTTTCCAAAATTTCGAAAATTTCAAAACAAATTTCAAAAATTTCATACATCCCGAAAAAAATATTACCTCAATCTTGTTTCTGGACGCCATCTTGTTTCCGACCGCCATCTTAGTGATTCTTCCAAAAAATTTTTCGTTTTAACATTCCATAATAGCCCCGCACGTATTTAATAAAAAACTTTTTAGTAACATTATTTTTAATAAAAAAGTTTTAATAAAACATTTTAATAACATTATTTTTAATAAAAAAAAATTTAATAAAAATTTTTTTAATAAAAAACTATTTAATAAAAACTTTTTATATAAAATTATTTAATTAAATCAACTACCGACACGTCTTACCCGGACGAGCTCCGTCGACAAACTGACGCCCCCCACCACTTTTTACTTGTATATATTAACTTATCCCCCCTCCCCAATCCCAAATCCAGTCCTTTATTTTAATTGGCTATTAGTCACGTGATGAATTCCCCCCTACTTTCCCCTCTCACTGACGTTCGTAATATAACCCGCTCAAACTACTACACCCCCTCCCCCCAAATTTACCCCCCTTTCTTATCCTTCATATTAAAATATATTTCCTTTATAATTCTCACTTCACAGCTCGTAGCAGCTAGATGACCGTAAGTAGTAACAACCATCGATTGAGACTACGTATTGATCATCAATTTTAAAATTATCGGTTTTTTTTAACATTGTAACTATAATTTCAAAAACTTTATTTGAATACCACTAATGAATACTACTTAAACATTACTTATTTTTTAGCTATATCCGATCAATTCCCAATAAAATCAATCAAGTATTAAAAACCTTTTTTTGATAAATACTTTTTTTACACCTACAAAGACTTTATTTCCTACGGAACTTCGTCATCTACACTCACACTCCTACCAAATTAGCTACATTTCCTTCAATTTCCGATAAAATCAATCATTCGTTTTGAAAATAACATATTTTTCAAGACAGTTACATATGCAACACTCTTCGTCTACTTTCAAACATGGTTACACCACCCCATCGAAGAAACAGGCGTACAATTTCATATTCATACTACTTATGCTAAACGAACCCCCCTGCGCCCACGCACCTGCCATCGAATACCCCTCACAACTCTACGTTCACTCTCCAACAGTCCTGTCAGAACCTGTCCGAACTGACCATTACACTCTTCTGCAGTACATGTACGTGCGTATGACTTTCTCTATACGTAGCGAGCAGTTTCATATACACGACGTCACGCAGCCATGAAAATTCCATCATCCAATCTCGTATCACTGGCCATCTTCCATATCAGAACAGCTACTTCAGTTTCATACATTACTATTTTTATTCTATCTTTACTTTTTACACGAAAAAGTATTTAAATAGTAATATTTATTCTCGTCAAACACTCAAGTTAATTAAAAAACTCTTTCTCCCTCAGTAATTTCATTTTATTTACATATAATAAATAATCAACTACTTGCAAATCAAACACCACATACCTTGAAAATATATTTAGACTACACCTTAAAACTATCTCAGGCATGCTCATGTATTGCTTGATTAAACAACAAAACAGCCTTAGTTTAGCGTTCTCATCAACTTCATGCTGTCACAATGCAACACTAAGGCCTCGCAACAGAAGCTTCATCCATGCTTCGTTAACCCAGTCACATATATTACCAATTTTGACAAGGAAGTTCCATGCGCCGTCATAGTCATTGTCATGTAGGTAGTTATCACCGGCGAAGATATCGCCAACAGTGGTAAAGCTACCGCAGTGCTAGTCGAAGATGTTGAACACGAGCCCACATCACGTCATAACTTATTCACTGATGTAGATAAAATTCTGCTTCACTGCTACCAGTCCCACTAGTTACAGGAAATATCGAACACGTACAGTTATATTTTTTTTTTCGAGGAGAGTTGTGGTCATAAGTAAGTTACGCTTCATATAACCTGACACAAACTTCTCTTATTCATTCAATTTAATGAATATCATACAGTGGTACGTGATTCGTCCTGTTCGCTTTCCTACAATGTGTATCTTAATACGGTACTGGTTTAATGTAATAGCACTCCAACCATACATTTTATTTCTTAACTCGGCGATTAAGTCTTCTCAAGGTTATCGAACCGAATTTTCTTTCATACTATGATGTAATGTACGCTAGTCCTTGCTGATTTTATTTCAATATATATCATCAGACTACCTCAGAAAGCCAAACACATCAGTTCAATTACATTTTTATTATAAATATCTGTACAACCGTATATGCTTTAGCTTCTCAACTTTCAACACGTTCGTCGTAATCATCTAGACATATTCTTAATTGACTGATAGACGTATTAATACACCTGAACTAGCACCAGCACTTCTAACACCCATAAACCAAACTCTCCTTATTAATACATGTTTTTCGTCTCATACCACCTACCCTACCATGTCAACATGTACTGTAAATCATGTCACAGATTCAACAAGGGTATCTTGAAGTCATTGACAGATATTCCGGGCTGTTCACACACGAAACAGAAGGTAATGATGGCTTCACCATTAACACATCATTCGTAGTAGGTACAATTTTCTCCTAAGTTCATTCCATCGTCGAATATTGTTGCTTTCCAGGGAGAATATCATGACATGTACTTATATGCTATACGTGCATACAGTCTACAGCTCTATCATCAATATGCTGTACGACACCGGTTTGTATTACATTTACTTATTCCTAGTCTCCATACAGCGTATCAACACGCAAATGTCTTGTAGCACTGGTGTCTAGAAGATGTTGACGTCGATTCTCACAAAGTTAAACACGTAACGATTACATTTTCCTTAAATGACGACGTATAGCTACAGAGAAGAGACCTTATCAAATACTAACACGTATACCGTTTCTAGTTGTTGCTTTTGTCCAATCCAGATATAGAAGTTTTCTCACAGGTACATACTATGAATAATACTTTAATGTCATCCAGCGTCACGCACATACTAATAGTATTTTACCAATAATACATGCTTGCGGTAAGAACACACACGAATATTTTTCATCTTCACTGGAGGTAATGTTACCTCTTCACTATTGAAACATCACCTCTCCCAGACTACTGATATACCGTATAATTACTGCATTTATTAATATTAGTTTTTTCCTTTTATCTTATACCCAGTCCTGCTAACATATTTGTTACCGAATTTCATGTTTTATTTTAAAGTGCATTCATATATACATTTCACATTTCATTGCTAGCACAAAAAAAATATCGTTTATTAGATAAAGTAAAGAAACCTTTGTAGTTCGAGTCTTGACTCTGTATTTTGTCTCGTTATGCAAACCAAGATACCAGAATTTTTTATCACCTTAAATTACGTCTACGATTTACTTTCTGAAAATACATCTCGCCTCTTACCGAAGGACATATCTGTAGAAGGTTACGGTACAGCCAGTAGCATGTAACACTCTTCGTAGGGTAAGGTTCCAGTAGTTAGAGTTATTATCATTCAAGATGGAAGATCTCGTCCAGTATAGTCAATCATTTTTCGCCATCAACAGACATAATATAAGATGCGTAACGTGTATGTAAAATACATTATACTAATAAGCGAGAGAAAAAATGATTAAGTGTAAAGCTACAGGTCTTTTCCTCATTCGCTTTTGTACATAGTATGTAAATTTGAAACCAAATTCATTAATTCATATATTTACAAGTTTCTTTTATATGTATTTCAGTTCTAATACGTCTTTATTTCCTTTCAAGTTCCTATCTCACAGTCAACTAAAATATAACCATTCTTCCAGCGCTAAAGACTTTGATGTTGGTCGCTAACTAAATTCTCTCTCTCTCACCCTGACCATTCTTAACGATTCCATACGTAAAAATTATATAAACCTACTTTCATTAACCAACAATGTATTAGTAATATACAGAACAGATATTTCTACTTTGCTCGTCTTAACTATACACGACCCCTCCTTTCTACCCTACATATAGTAGTCAGACAAAAGCATAATTTTCATGAAACCAATGACAGTACAACAAAAAACGTAAGAAGAGTCTTCAGTATTTTTTCTATTTAAACATAAATATTATTCAATTTTACCTTGCGCATTAATATCAAAGAACATCATATTTCTAAACACCATGAATTACAAAAGTGCTTTAATTCGTCAAGGTTAACAATTGGAAAAAAAAATATTTTTAAAAGATACTAACACGTATATTTGATTATTTTCAATTACATCACATTTTTTTTAAACATTAAATCAGATCGAGCAAATTAAAATGCATTTACTTTATTCGCGTGGAGACTACTGGAAGCGTGTGTGCTATAAAGACAGAGAGAGCGAGAGAGAGAGAGAGAGAGAGACAGAGACTGATCACACTACACCTACGGCACCGGGCCGGTAAGGTGTCAGGTGAGCTTAGGAAGGGGGGGGGGGGGCCGGCGGGTGTGAACGTGTCGACTCGAGACACACAGCTCAGACAAGCTACAGTATATATCTGTAGTGGAGAATAATAAAACATATAACTTTGTGACTTTACAAGTCTATATTTTGCAAACGGCTGCTCGGATTTGGAAAACGTATACACTGTAGAATTTCTTTTTAAATTCTGAACAAGTAGCGTGTATTTGTTATTCTGATGCGTCCACGGAGGTTCGAACCAATATCCCTCTTGGTAAAAATCATCTTTAATATAGTGTAAAAAAGTAAGCTTATCATGACTCATGGTCGGGCACATACGATAAACTGGTGAAAGCTTTCTGACAGTCCCATATATTGAGCTCAGTCTTTTGCCATCACTAGAAATCCAAACTTGACCTTCTAGCTAACATTTCTTCAGATTCAATAAAAGTCTTGTCTGTGTTAAAATGATCGTCGCACACCTAGACCACTGATACGAAACTGTTATATTCCATACAGCATAAGACATTTTTTCCTGCGATGACTTTTCTAAATCACAAGTTCAACACTTTTGCTTTTAACTTACCTACTACTATACCTAGCTCCTTAACCCAGCATCACTTGTAATATTCGTTTACCTACTAAATTATCAAGATAGGTCAAAGCTACACTCAGCTTATCATTTTAGATTTGTATGCATCAAAACAACCATACTTCTAAAATTCATTTTATCATCCATACATAACATACACTTCAGTGTTATATCAGCATTCATTAACTAACCGAGGCAGGTCACATAGTAAACTATTCGATACTGTACGTTAAGTAAATATCATCACATATTTACAATGATAAATCAGATAACCATACCACATGGATATATATAAACTGCATCTTTCAATCATATAACTTTAAACAACCAAAAGCCATCCCTCTTATACCAAATATCAATGGCTGGCACATGCTACATACGGTATCATCTCCAGTACATTCATGTCAATCAAATCATAGCATATAATAATTATTCGCTAAACTTTTCTAAGTCGTACAAACCTACATTTCGTTCTCATCCATCAAACTAAACTCAGTTTTCATCTATACAAACGCACATTCATTACTCACTTGTACTACACCGGACATATTACTCAGTCAGGAATTACACACACAAACCGCACCTTTCAATCTTATAACTTAACACTACCAAAACCCCTCCCTCTTATACCAAACATCAATAGCTGGCACATGCTACATACGGTATCATCTCCAGAACATTAATATCAGTCAAAACATACTCGATAATAATTATTCGCTAAGCTTTTCCAAGACGTACAAACCTACATTTCGTTCTTATCCATCAAACTAAACTCAATTTTCATCTAGACAAACGCACCCTCATTACTTACTTGTACTACACCAGACATATTACTCAGTCGGGCAATACACACAAAACTACATTAGAACATACTATTAAAACTCATGTAAAAGTCAATGAAATATACTTCAAACCAAATAATTCTCCATGTAACATTTGATCATTTATTTCCGAAGTCACACAATTACTATGAATGTATCCAATTTATGTACCTGAATTCCTGTCATGACTAGACAAACACACTTAATGTAAATCACTTGGTTTTTTAAATAACAGTCATAATCAAAAGCATATTTATTAAATCTAACATTTTCGTAAATATGTTAGTATACACGCCATACTTTACCTAGATACACAATACTAATCTTCAAAAATAATATTTTCTAACAATAATATCTTCAGTCCTATATCAGCTCGACCATACAGACTTTTATTATACTCACACATAATCTCACATGCAGAGCAAGTTCATACAAGAATATAACTTCACACATGCACTTACCCAGCAGAGCAAGTTCATACTCGAACATATGCCCCCCCCCCCCTCCCACACACATACGCTTCAACATAGAAAGTGTACACATCATCACGCACACACTCACACACACACACAACAGTGTATGTTCGTACTTGGTATCAACTCTATGCGCGAACCCTGCTCGCGTTATAAGTACCGTAATAAATAAATACCATTCCAGCAATGAAAAGCATCCCTGTCACTATCTAATCCAAATTACTATTACAGGTATGCAGTTCTACTAAACCACACTGAAATTACTCATTTCCAATCAAAAATAAAATAGTTAGTGCCATCTCTTTATACCATCATATCTCTTTACCTTATTCCCTTGACAGCTACCATACAATTAAGTTAGTGCTAATTCTTAATATTTTATAAAAACTCTTACTCATATTGTACCATACGTACAGCACTCCAGATCACATACCCCTTATTTTTTTAGAAAATTCTTTACAGAATAGGTATAAATCAAGCGCATTATTTTCGTGATTTTAACTTACAGCAAGACTTCGTATGTTTATTTGAAACGTTACTTTCGAGGGCGAGCCTGTATCTTTCTAAAAAAACGACTTCTTGCCAGATACTCTCATATACGGTGCTCTGTGACGAAAGTTATCTACATCATTTCATTACTATGTAGATTTCATTTCTTTTCAGCACTCTCACATCAAGATAACGTAATCCCAAAAAAACTTTATATTCATCTATCATTTACATTTGAGCGAAAAAATATTTTACGTACACTCATTGTACATATACTCTTAATACCTATTACCGGAATGTCATGGAAGACTCTGTCATAAGAACCAACTTCAAGACCAAGAAGAAGAATAAAATAAAATCAGTTAGTTACTATTTCCTTTGTCAAACCTAAAGCTTAAAACTTATACATTTTGTAACCTACTGACTGTAATAAACCAGTTGCAGTCATATTTATCAGTAAAATTTTCGTTATTTTAAACTTTCGAAACCGAGTCCCACGTTACTTCTTAACATTGCTTGCTTGGCATTTTCGCATTTAAGTTATAATCCTATCATGTACAGTATAGTCTTATGCAAACGAGTTTTCATGAATTTATAGTTCAAATAAATCTTACAGAAAATAACTTCCATCTAACTTTTTTTCTACATAAAACACTCTAGTGTCAGTACTTTTCTCCAGAGTAAGTAAATGTTACCCCAGGAAATTAAATTATCAACCCAGGAGTCTATTGACTGGTACGTTACGGTTTTATTTCAGTCCCTAAGAAAACATACAAAATGATCGTATATCAATAATCATATTCTACAGTCACCTATGTTGTAATTATTTATGAAGTACAGTTTCTGACGTGAATGCTTATTCCTTGTTTATTCGCATATACAGCACTACAGTTATCACATGAGTAAGTCTTGTAGGCGATACCGAACTTGCAGTTGCTTTCTTCGTGTATGCGTAGAGCACAGAAACTAGAGAACAGTTTACCGCAGTACTTGCATTCACACCCCGATGAACGAGAAACATGTCCTTTGCATATTTTCCTGTGTCTAGTCAAGGTATCATTGCGAGTAAACACTTCATCACAGTTATCACACAGGTAAGTCTTGTACGATACACTATACATACAATGACTTTGTTCATGGCGACGAGCATTCGAGTGTGTACTAAATGAATTTCCACAGTAGCAACACTGTTTCAGAGAAGTATGCACATGATTTCCAGAGAACACTTCCGGCTGAATGGTGGCCACTGATACAGATGGCATGTCTTCGATCTCCGATGACATCTTCTTAACGTTTCAGTTTTACACAATAAGTACCTATAAATGAAGATATCGATCTGCTTTCCAGCACGTCTATCGACTAACTGAGCTCCTTTTTACTAAACAGTGCTTAAATACCGCCATTCATTCTATGCTAGCTACTTCGATGATTCGCATGTACCAAGCTAGAAGCTGGATAGCAACGATGACGATGTCGTTAACAGCACGGGCGATAGGTTGTAATCATAACACAATTCTGCTAGTCGCCGTGGTCGAACAGTCATAACATTCACCCCCCCAGATGTTCACATGCATACATCGTGCCAGACGAAGCAGTTGATCGACGGGGTTTCTCAGAGATCTCCCGTTTTCCGCCACCCTTACATTCCTTCGTTGCTTCATACCCGTCGTTGAGCGTTGACCAAAGTCTCTCATCACTCACTAGTCACCGTTCATCGTGAGAAGTCATCGTTTCTTCGTTAATATTATATCACACCAACCTGTATTAGTGTAAGATTACATTTTCTTTATTGGTCGAGTTACCTTAAATCCAATTAATATATGACGACATCAGGAGTTAGCTACGTCTATGTAAGCTGTTCTAACCCACATACGCGAAAAGCTAATAACCATGGAGCACAGCCGAGTATGGCTGTATCCTGCTGTAGACAAGTTGACATCGTATAACACAAACTGTTCTGCGAACATAGGACAGCTAGTCACTTTGTACGGTTACGAGAGCTCGGTTTCGTTTGTAGAAAGCTGGTGATGGTCTAGGTCGTTATTTATCACTAAACATTCCATAAAAAACTCGTCTGCGCGAGTTAAGAATTTTTCGTAAGTCCCTTTCGATACTCAGTACCATATACCCTGTAGTCAGTAAAACGCTAAATGTACGGTACTAGGATACATTTATTGTAATTATTTCAGCCCCGAGCACCCATATCCCTTTATATACTCAAAAGATTCTACCAGTCATAATCTAATCAGAGTTCGGTTTGTGCTGACCTAAAATAAGCAGGTAAAACTACTCTCAGCTCAATCTCACATGTGTTCACTAGTAAGTAACAAAGTGATAAAAAAACATTAGCTCTTGTTATATTCACAACTAAATACACTTAACATACGCAACTGTCATGGTAGCTTAGTAAGGAATTTAAGCTAATGGTCATGGGTTCGAACCCCTGCCAGGACTATATTATTTTCTCATCTTCGTCCAATGAATGAAGAAAAGACCTGTAGCTTTACACTTAATCATTTTTTCTCTCGCTTATTAGTATAATGTATTTTACATACACGTTACGCATCGTATATGATGTCTGTTGATGGCGAAAAATGATTGACTATACTGGACGAGATCTTCCATCTTGAATGATAATAACTCTAACTACTGGAACCTTACCCTACGAAGAGTGTTACATGCTACTGGCTGTACCCGTAACCTTCTACAGATATGTCCTTCGGTAAGAGGCGAGATGTATTTTCAGAAAGTAAATCGTAGACGTAATTTAAGGTGAGAAAAAATTTTGGTATTTTGGTTTGCATTACGAGACAAAATACAGAGTCAAGACTCGAACTACAAAGGGTTGCTTTACTTTATCTAACAAACGATATTTTTTTTGTGCTAGCAATGAAATGTGAAATGTATATATGAATGCACTTTAAAATAAAACATGAAATTCGGTAACAAATATGTTAGCAGGACTGGGTATAAGATAAAAGGAAAAAACTAATATTAATAAATGCAGTAATTATACGGTATATCAGTAGTCTGGGAGAGGTGATGTTTCAATAGTGAAGAGGTAACATTACCTCCAGTGAAGATGAAAAATATTCGTGTGTGTTCTTACCGCAAGCATGTATTATTGGTAAAATACTATTAGTATGTGCGTGACGCTGGATGACATTAAAGTATTATTTATAGTATGTACCTGTGAGAAAACTTCTATATCTGGATTGGACAAAAGCAACAACTAGAAACGGTATACGGGTTAGTATTTGATAAGGTCTCTTCTCTGTAGCTATACGTCGTCATTTAAGGAAATTGTAATCGTTACGTGTTTAACTTTGTGAGAATCGACGTCAACATCTTCTAGACACCAGTGCTACAAGACATTTGCGTGTTGATACGCTGTATGGAGACTAGGAATAAGTAAATGTAATACAAACCGGTGTCGTACAGCATATTGATGATAGAGCTGTAGACTGTATGCACATATAGCATATAAGTACATGTCATGATATTCTCCCTGGAAAGCAACAATATTCGACGATGGAATGAACTTACGAGAAAATTGTACCTACTACGAATGATGTGTTAATGGTGAAGCCATCATTACCTTCTGTTTCGTATGTGAACAGCCCGGAATATCTGTCAATGACTTCAAGATACCCTTGTTGAATCTGTGACATGATTTACAGTACATGTTGACATGGTAGGATAGGTGGTATGAGACGAAAAACATGTATTAGTAAGGAGATTTTGATTTATGGGTGTTAGAAGTGCTGGTGCTAGTTCAGGTGTATTAATACGTCTATCAGTCAATTAAGAATATGACTAGATGATTACGACGAACGTGTTGAAAGTTGAGAAGCTAAAGCATATACGGTTGTACAGATATTTATAATAAAAATGTAATTGAACTGATGTGTTTGGCTTTCTGAGGTAGTCTGAAGACATATATTGAAATGAAATCAGCAAGGACTAGCGTACATTACATCATAGTATGAAAGAAAATTCGGTTCGATAACCTTGAGAAGACTTAATCGCCGAGTTAAGAAATAAAATGTATGGTTGGAGTGCTATTACACTAAACCAGTACCGTATTAAGATACACATTGTAGGAAAGCGAACAGGACGAAGCACGAACCACTGTATGATATTCATTAAATTGAATGAATAAGAGAAGTTTGTGTCACGTTATATGCAACGTAACTTACCTATGACCACAACTCACTTCGAAAAAAAAAAAATAGAACTGTATGTGTTCGATATTTCCTGTAACAAGTGGGACTGGTAGCAGTGAAGCAGAATTTTATCTACATCAGTGAATAAGTAATGACGTGATGTGGGCTCGTGTTGAACATCTTCGACTAGCACTGCGGTAGCTTTACCACTGTTGGCGATATCTTGGCCTGTGATAACTACCTACATGACAATGACTATGACGGCGCATAGGACTTCCTTGTCAAAATTGGTAATATATGTGACTGGTTTAACGAAGCATGGATGAAACTTCTGTTGCGAGGCCTTAGTGTTGCATTGTGACGGCATGAAGTTGATGAGAACGCTAAACTAAGGCTGTTTTGTTGTTTAATCAAGCAATACATGAGCATGCCTGAGATAGTTTTAAGGTGTAGTCTAAATACATTTTCAAGGTATGTGGTGTTTGATTTGCAAGTAGTTGATTATATATTATATGTAAATAAAATGAAATTACTGGGGGAGAAAGAGTTTTTTAATTAACTTGAGTGTTTGACGAGAATTGATATTACGATTTAAATACTTTTTCGTGTAAAAGGTAAAGATAGAATAAAAATAGTAATGTATGAAACTGAAGTAGCTGCTCTGATATGGAAGAAGGCCAGTGATACGAGATTGGATGATGGCATTTTCATGGCTGCGTGACGTCGTGTATATGAAACTGCTCGCTACGTATAGAGAAAGTCATACGCACGTACATGTACTGCAGAAGAGTGTAATGGTCAGTTCGGACAGGTTCTGACAGGACTGTTGGAGAGTGAACGTAGAGTTGTGAGGGGTATTCGATGGCAGGTGCGTGGGCGCAGGGGGGTGCGTTTAGCATAAGTAGTATGAATATGAAATTGTACGCCTGTTTCTTCGATGGGTGGTGTACACCATGTTTGAAAGTAGACGAAGAGTGTTGCATATGTAACTGTCCTGAAAAATATGTTATTTTCAAAACGAATGATTGATTTTATCTGAAATTGAATGAAATGTAGCTAATTTGGTAGGAGTGTGAGTGTAGATGACGAAGTTCCGTAGGAAATAAAGTCTTTGTATGTGTAAAAAAAGTATTTATCAAAAAAAGGTTTTTAATAATTGATTGATTTTATTGGGAATTGATCGGATATAGCTAAGAAATAAGTAATGTTTAAGTAGTATTCATTAGTGGTATTCAAATAAAGTTTTTGAAATTATAGTAACAATGTTAAAAAAACCGAAAAGTTTAAAATTGATGATCAATACGTAGTCTCAATCGATGGTTGTTACTACTTACGGTCATCTAGCTGCTATGTGAAGACACTGGTGACATGCTGTGTAGTGAGAATTATAAAGGAAATATATTTAAATATGAAGGATAAGAAAGGGTGGGGTAAAGTTGGGGGGGGGAGGGAGTGTAGTAGTTTGAGCGTGGTATAACACGAACATCAGTGCGAGGGGAAAGTAGGGGGGAATTCATCACGTGACTAACAGCCAATTAAAATAAAGGACTGGATAGGGATTGGGGAGGGGGGATAAGTTAATATATACAAATAAAAAGTGGTCGGGGGCGTCAGTGTGTCGATGGAGCTCGTCCGGGTAAGACGTGTCGGTAGTTGATTTAATTAAATTATTTTATATAAAAATAATTTTATTAAAAAGTTTTTTATTAAATATGTGCGGGGTTATTATGGAATGTGAAATCGAAAATTTTTTGGAAGAAACACTAAGATGGCAGCCGGAAACAAGATGGCGTCCGGAAACAAGATGGAGGTAATATTTTTTTCGGGATGTATGAAATTTTTTTGAAAAATTTGAATTTTTTGAATTTTTTGTGAATTTTTCGAAATTTTGGAAAATTTTGGTAATTTTACACTCAAGATCAAGGTCTCGGTTAAAGGTCAAGGTCAAGGTTAAAGGTCAAGTTCATCCAACATGGCGGCTGGGGGCCGTGACATCACAACATGGCGGGGAGCACAACACTCGGGCGGGCGCCACTCTCACAATCCATGTGCCAGAACCGCCATAATCATACTACTACAGTGGATAAAGACGTCGCAGGCTACAATTTGGCGTACATAAAACAAACAATAAAACTTT
Source organism: Medauroidea extradentata (assembly GCA_003012365.1). Classification (NCBI taxonomy): domain Eukaryota; kingdom Metazoa; phylum Arthropoda; class Insecta; order Phasmatodea; family Phasmatidae; genus Medauroidea; species Medauroidea extradentata. The sequence goes on from PNEQ01020846.1 coordinate 33,302, forward strand.
CTGTATTTATTTAAATATACTGAAACATAAAATAAATTTTTAATGCAAAAAAATTGTGGTTTAAAATAGCTGAACTTATAGCCCACAACATTGTTATTCACTGTTTTTTTTTTTTTTTTTTTTTTTTTTTTTTTTTTTTTTTTTTTTTTTTTTTTTTTTTTTTTTTTTTTTTTTTTTTTTTTTTTTTTTTTTTTTTTTTTTTTTTTTTTTTTTTTTTTTTTTTTTTTTTTTTTTTTTTTTTTTTTTTTTTTTTTTTTTTTTTTTTTTTTTCAGTTTGGTAAATGAGTTGGTTTCAGTCTCGTCACGGGTACATACAAATTTTGGCTTTAACGAGCCATTACGGAAAAACTATGCGATTAAAAACATTTTTATAAGAACAAAATTTAGTCACATTTTTGTGCAAAACAAGAATGAATTATCTGTTACAAATATAAAAAATAAAAACAAGGTTCACGTCAGTTTTCAACGTCATTTTTATTATTATATTTGTATGAGAAATTTTTTTCTAATTTTATACATAAATTGTGATTAAATATTCCTCTTAGGAAGTTTTTGTATCTCTCATAGTTGCGGAATGAGTCGTAAACGTCAAATTTGGACTTCGCGTTTTTAAGTACGCCACTAAAACCAACTAACATACCAAACTGAAAAAAAATTCACTCTTTATAACAATATTGTAGGCTATGATTTGACATGTATACAAACAAAAAAATGTGTTTTCGAATTTCTAAAAGAAAAATGTTGATTTTTTTTTTTCATTTCAAAATTCAAAATTTTTATTAAGTACAAAAGAAATTTATTGTTTATATATGTCAAATTATAACCTACAACATTGTTATATAATGTGAATTTTTTCAGTTTTGTATGTCAGTTGGTTTTAGTGGTGTACTTAAAACCGTGAAGTCCAAATTTTGACGTTTACGACTCATTACGAAAAAACTGTGAGAGATACAAACATTTCCTAAGAGGAAGAATTAATCACAATTTATGTATATAATTAGAAAAAAAATATCTGGTACAAATATAATAATAAAGAAAGACGTTGAAAACTGAGGTGAAACGCGCCCTTAATGCGGCTGTCTACCTCACGCATCAAATGCGTTGCAATGTGTTCGTGAACAGATATTTTTTTATACAAAACAATTCCACGTGTGCCCATTATGCCAACGTACGAAAAGAAAACGCAATTCAGGCAAGGTCGGCACCTCATTATTAAGACACTATTCTCATTGAAAACACCGTTTATAAGCCCTCCAACATGGCTAAAAACGACCTTTCCAGGCTGCAATACCTACTTCAAAATGAATTAACCGGATGTATGTGAAATTCAGATTGTGATGTGCACTGAACTTTGCTACAGATTTTCCACCAACACAAGTAAATGGTCACCGCTTTAAGTCCCATAGTAAAAGCGGTTCGGCGGAAACCTTGTAGTCTACGCTAGTTCAGTGCTTGGCTCGCTGAGGCGATGTGGCCTTTGGTGCGCGCTTCAAGGTCACCGTCATTTCTGAGCCTCAGATAATGAGATTTACGTCTAGTCTACTCGCCAGATCCCTTTTATATTACCAGAAACTATTACTAATTTCCTTTTCTGGGTCAATCTACATTTAGCAACACAGGCAGTGCTAAACTACCAATAGAAACTTTCGTCCCATGCAAACTTCAGGGACTAGAAGAGAAAAACTATTTTTGAATGTTCTTTCATATACTCTCGTTCAGATATTTAGTTTATACGATATTTTTTAGCGATATCGGCATACTGGACAAGTTTTACACACATTATTGGGCTATATTAAGGATTTTTAATAATATATTAGCTAAATAAAGTTATAAAATATGCGTAGTTTTAGAAAAAGGCATGTTTACTTTATTCTCAATTCCTGCTGTAGGCTACTCGAAGATGAATTTTCAAGAAACTTTCACTTATCTGTCATTCACCGAGCAGCAAGACTCCGAAACACTCTCAGAACTAAAATGAATGATGGTGTGTTACGCACAGCTAACAAGATGTGACAAGCATTTATCAAACGGATATGAACACTGCCGTACGATTCGTCCTCAAACATAGGAAGAAGTCCTGACTTGCCGCTTCATTCCGCAAGTCACTGTGGTTTCTAGTCTTCAAGCTTTGCATTTTTTTTTTCTATTTGAAGACCCGTTATGATGGATGGGCATCTCAAACCTGTCATGCAACTCGGCGGCAATTGTAAGCACAGACAAGGATTCTTCTGACATTTCAGACCAGCCCACGAAGGCAAATTGCGACACAGCCGTTATTCAAAACTTTCCCTTGATGACACGCTTTGACGTGTGAATCATCATAGAGCAGAGAGCGAGTATTAAATCACATGAGCGTGCGGGATGGGTACCACAAATATTAACTCTTCCCAGTTATTACTTCACGTATTAAACAGGTTTTTAACCCCACTTTCATTGGAATGAAATGCTTGCGCCATTTGACGTGTATGGGCGTGCATCCCCTTCTAATTATAAAACGTTTTTAATTAAATTTCGCATTTGAGAGTGTAACATATTACTGCGTATAACTTTCGGTTGGGTTCTGTTCACGGACACTAGTCATTAAATGATAATTACTTAACAAAATAATATACTAGAAATATTAATCCAAAAAATCATGTTTATTAAATTAGCCCAACAGATAATTTTATATGAAAGAAATCCGAAACTGTCATAATTGGTTAAAGTAAATGATTTAAATTGTAGTAATAATTTTCATAACGTATATTAAACTACTATTTACTTACGGAATTTTATAAAATTGTTCTCAAAATACTGTTTAAGAAAACAATTAATAAGATTATTGGTTCACAATACCTAACAACGTTAACAGGCACAAAAAAGTAAACAAATATGAATTGAAGTAATAAAATTTATTTTTACAAATGTACAAAATTGCAGTCCACAATGTAATTAATTTTACTACTGTCGCAATTTCTTGAGCAAAGTTTTAACCACATTTATCTTCAACCGATTTCTGTAACCTGATTAACAACTTTTTGGCGAATGGCATAAAATATTGTGGACGGATTTGTAATAACCGACGTGTTATTTTACAAGGTCTGATCGTAAAATCTTACAATAAATAAACATAAGTTACGAACTTTCGTGTTTAGGAGAAGATATATGATGTGGTTTAGACAGGTGAAAATATTTTGTATGGTTAATATCGGTCTGTGAAGCTGGACAATCAGCGTAGTGTCATTCATTGTATATCTACTGCTCCGATTTTATGACGAAAACTTTATGGAAGGGACACATTCGTATTAAAGTCCTATTAGATTTAGTTTCAAGTCGGCATGTTGGTAGTGTATATATTACAAGCACGCAATTTTAATGCTATAAACGTATGTTGCACCGGTACAGAATTTTATTCTGCACTGTACGAATTGGGTCTAATAATACTGGTCTGCCAGGTCGTCAACTGAAATATCCTGATTCATCTACAAATTAAGCTATATTTTGTTTAAATTAGCCACAAACATGCTTCTCTTTGGACTTATGGTACCTTTTTTGACTTACCAGGCATGTTAACTCTTTACGACACGGTCTGAAAACAAAGCTGTGTAGTGATCATGGACCGAAAGGCGACAATTTTGTCTCGCAACTTTAAAAGAGGGAGTTAATTTTAAGTGAAGGTTCCGGTATTAATTTATTTTTCGGTAAATAAAGTTAAAATTCAGGAACAGTTTATGTACTGTGAACAACAATTGGACCCGTCTTACAGAGTTTAAATGGTATCTGGTAAGAAATATTTTCTGTTTGGTAAAATAAATGTAACATTCTAGTGCTGTAAAAGTGTATATGTACGTGTGTGTTGCCACAGTCTGTTCACAGACTTCCACCGCCCACGTACTTCAGTTTAAATTGTCGCAACTGAGAAGGTAGGTGTTCGTTTCCGACTATCACAGGCATTTCTCGTTTAATTTTTTAAATCTTCTTTTTGATGTAGTATTAAAACTCACAAGTAAAACATAAATAAAATATAAAAAACACGACTGTAAGTTGGTGGAGGAGTTGTGAATCCTACAGATTCCAGATGACATTGCAGCAACATGACTATGTTATTGTAATATCATTCAAGTCACAGGATACTAAATTTCTAATAGATCAGACCAGTAAAACTTGCTCACATCACTTCCACAACTAGAAAAGAGCAACTTACAGAAAAAATCGGTATATATAAAAAGAAACAAAGCAACAAGGAAAGTGCCGAGAGATTATAGAATTAATAGTTTTTCTCCATATATGATTTAAGAAACTATTCATTCTCTTAATTCACTGTCACAATATATTTCTGACGAAAAATTCCTTCACCCTCCTCGAAACCCCATCCAACGTGAATTGCAGATCTGCCGAACTACAAGAGGGTTTCAGATTTCCGTTGGTTGCGTGCAATGTCGGTCTAAAGTACAATCCTTTATAAATACCCGCGTGGGACGACAAAGCAGCTGTAAAAACCTTCAAACTGTTTGACACCCTCTTAAAGGTGTTCAAGTTTATGAAATATTGTTAGTTTTGTAGACAATATTTGTGAGTACATTTTACTCTTACGAAACAATTTTAGCTCTCATAGTTTTCTCATAGCGGGGTATCAAAGTCAAAATTTGCATGATACATTGCCATGCAAATAGTGAAAACCAACTGACCTACTTAAACAAAATATTTCACTGTGAACTTACAACCCATGAGCTAGGCAATAAAACATTAAGAAAACACACAACGTACTATTTTGAATTTTAAAAAAATAGAAAAATTGAAGAAAATAGTTGCAAATTCAGCAATTAAATAAAAATACAAAAACAATTCGCGAAATTTTTTCAAACGTTTTATTACGTAGCCCATAGTATACTATTTCACTGTGAATTATTTCACGAACGTAAGTCAATTGTTTTTTCTTATTTGCATGTCAGCTGAACATGCAAATTTTGACCTTGACTCTTCGTTATGAGAAAACTACGCCAGCTAAAATTGTTTCGTAAGAGGAAACTACACTCATAAGTATCGTCTACAAAACTAAGACTATTTCACATAAATACTTAATTATGACTTTATCGCACTTGAACAGCCTTTAGCTTGCACTGTCTAGTACACTGTAAAAATTTTCTCCGTCGATTTACGGAATTTCCGGTAAAAAATTCTCCAGATACCTCCGTGAATTCACGGAATCTTAGTTCTTAATCCAACAGAAGTTTCCGTAAAACAGTTTCGTCACACGGAACTGAGCCATATTTACATTTATATAATGCTACAATTGCATTTATACAGATTTGCAGATTTACCGGTGATGTTATTAAAATATAACCGCAATATTTCCATCTGTGTAACATACAAATTTTCGATTTTTTGGTGCAAGTGTCCGCAGCAGACTTACGGACATATTACGTATGATTCCGTACTGTATATTTACTACAGACATTTCCGTATTTTACTTTTATGGACACTATTTCCGTATATTAATGGCATATTTCCGTTAAAATTTATCACGGTGTACATGAGAGTATTTCAAGTGATACTGAATGCTGGTGAAATGTTAGGTATGTTACTAAGGAGTACTAAATGACAGTTGTTAAAAAAAACCCTAAAAAAATTTGGTGGCACTGTTAAAAATAATTTTCGTTGTTTTACGGAGAAGTGCTGGTAAAAAATGCTCCAGAAGTGTCCGTTAATTTACGGGAGGCAACTAACTCCACTTATGGTAACTCGCATATTTATGTGACTTCTTTAGGATGCAGGCGCATTAATGCGTTTGGTTATTTATTTAGTTCCTTCTCGTAGTTTTTCATGTGTTTAATTAATGAAATATAATTACTTATAACTGTGTTACAAAATAACGTTTCCGTTAGTTAAACAGACGTTTCCGTAAAATTGCCCGTAAATTTATGGAAATTTTTAACAGTGTAATAAAACAGTGCGTGGTATAATCATAACCTTTGAGCCCTTGACAGGAAAACTGACGCTTGAAAAACACCGTCACTTCAAAAGTGAGGATGCAAGGAGTGCACGAGCAAAAGTATTCTGTCATAGTGTTTCGGCGCGATATGAGGACCCGATAACGGTCATTTTATTAAAATTTTATAATATTCCGTAAGGTGGCGTGATTTCATTATTATGAAAACACACAACATTTCTAGCTACGTTTATACTATACACATTTTCTCCTAGAAGTGTACACACAATTTTTAAGAATTCTAGTTTACATTTTGTTTGTTCACAGTGATATTTTTTTTTTAAATTTACAGACCTGTTATTTAAATGTCTATAACATAAAATATTGACATACCGTCAGTTATTTGGGTGCAAAATTGTACACTTGTGCATTGACTTTAGCTTGGCAGTCAGAAGAAAACACAGGATTGCTTATTTGGGAATTTATTTGACGTAAAATGGCTTTGGAATTATGTTTACGCAATAAAACCTGGAAACTTTTAAGAGATCGAGTGAAACACTTAAAATTATTTACGTTAAGAAGTATTACGCATACCAAGAGGAAAATACAGTTTTTGGGTAAAGAAATATTGCATCTAAAAAAATGCCATTGGCTGTTTACATTGAAGTTACACGTTTTTAATGCACTAGAAACGTTTAAGGTAGCGGAATCAAAACAGGAGTGTTGCAAAAACGAGCTATATACAGCAGCAATTAAAAATAAATAAATAAAAAATAAAAAACTTTCTTCTTTTTTTGGGGGGGAGGGGAGGGGGGAAGTCTACAAGTTTGAAAGTTTATTTTTTATTCGCCTCTTTCTAATGTGTAAATTCACAGACCCTGTTTAGTCTCTTCTTTTTAGATTTAATTCTCTGCTAATTATTCTCGTATTGTATAAGCAACGAGGCATTCAACATACAGAATCAGATATGATTTAAGGCACGTTTTCAATCAGTTACTTAATTTAAAATGAATATTCATTCCTGATTGATATGCCCCTTTTTGGAAACATTAATCTTTAATCATCTTTGATATGTGAACATAATTACAATACACCGGGATAAAGCGTACTCCACCAAGATAAAAAAAAATATTTTCCGTCTATCTTAAAATTTATTTTATTGATTTAAGTTGTAACCGTTTTCTTAGTTAAATATCAGCATCTAATTAATTGCATCTCCTGACCTCCGGTTTAAAATCTAATTGCGTGCATAGTAAACTATGGTCAAATTGTACACTACACAGTCTACGGTAGCGGAATTTTCGTATGTGACTCAGAAACTGTTTTGTTAGAAACTTAAAACTGCTATGGATATATTAAGAGTAGTAGTGCACGTTTATGCTTGCAATGAACTGTGACATGAACTATGGTTACACTCTAACAACTAGTCCATGTAAATAATTCTGGGTGGCTGTAAAACGTACATGTGATTGAACAATTTTATTGAATAAGTAAGATTAAATATTGAAATAATGACCAATTACCACGAATGCTTTACAGACAAGTGTAAAAAGCCTTACGTTGCTTTAATTTTGTTATTTTCACAGGTACAGTGTACTCTGGTTGGTCAATTTACAGTGCAATGCGTTCCATGTTACAGTCATTGACGTGGGTTAAGATCTTCCCTGGCTACCGATCTTTTACACTCTTAAGTAAATGTTTTTTTTTTCTCATTTTACACGTTGCGATATTTAAATACCTACAACGAATTTGTTTGTTATGCAAGTTTTCCATACTTACCGTACTAGTTACGTAATTTTTTAATTTTTTTTTGTGTAGAAGAAATACAATTTATATGTAAATTATAATTATTTTAACACATGTTTCGTCAGTTACTATTGTCTGAAAACATGTTTTTACATTTGAAATTCTACTAAAGCGCTGCTTTATGTTAACCGAGAATTGCATTTTTGTTATGTTAGTAGCCTACGTAGTTCAGATTTTGTTAAATATTTTATACTTACTTTTAAATTTAACAACATGCAATAATTACTAAAATATTCATGTTAGTAAATTAAATATTATATTTCGATTTACCCAGTTACGTTTTAATAATATACATTCAATACTGGCAGCAATTTGATGTAAAACTTTGTTGGTTTTCCGAAAAGCCTTGAGGACACATGTGCGTGTTTTAATGTTTTACTGAACTGAAAAGTAAAGAGACAATGCTCATTATGTAACAAAACGATGCCAAATTTCATACTATAACCACTCAAAAGTTTTAATTTGCTGAAAACAGAAGCTTACACTGCAGTGTGAAATTAACTTGGCGAAGTAAATCTTGCTTTACGTTATTCCTTATCACACACGCAATAAAATGAACAGGTTTCAGAAATAACTACCAACATTTTATTAGAAATTTCAGTTGCCACAAAATTTTCCTCTAGAGTTGAAGGATAAAGATATTTGTGAAAATAGTTTCTCTTGGTATGGAGAAACATGATTCTCAAAACTAACTAGTTTATTGATACTGTGTTTACGTTAGACTTAGTATTCCGCTGCTCACTCAAAAGTTACAACATATTTGTAAAATTACTTTTATTGTAATAGCATGAATTAAGATTTACAGGCTGTAAAATTCTTGCCGCTAAATCTTTTAAATGTCATCAGCATAAACGACACCCTAATAATTTTAATACTACGATATATAATTGCGGAATCACCATTAATTGACATTTACTTAATATACATCCGCGAGAATATTGTACTCCAGTTCAGTGCCTTCCATTTAAAGACTATAGTGAGGCGTGAAGCGCGTTCGTTGTCTCTCTTAGCGTTCCACAGTCGAAGGCCTCAAACCCGTAAAATGCATTCATTAGGCGGCCAACTTAAGACTTTAAAAACACCGAATATTTGTCTGAGATTTTAAGATTTTTGTGATTTAATTTTTTCAAATAAAACACACTACGATAAATTAATAAAACACACTGGGAAATATTTTGTAAAGACTGTGTTAAAAAACAATTTGAACATTTTAAAATTAACTATTATGCAATAAAATTTTAAAATAAATAATTTTCACAATGATGTACAGATTCTCGTTATACCGTTTAAACCATGGTTCTGTTATGGGGGCGATTGACTGAATTTTTTTTTAATTTTCTTACTTGGACGAGATACGGGTTGTTTTGTAGATATATATTGTAACTAATTTTTACTGTGGAAAAAAATTTTAGCTTAAACAATTTTTGTATTATACCATATTAAAGTCAAAATAAAAAAAAGTATTGTGCATTAAAGGAAAACCAAATTACTTGCCGAAATGAAAAAAAAAAATTCACATTAAAGAACAGTACCATTGACTGTATAAAAATCACACTGATTAGATTTTTATGTTTTAAAAATAAACAGTATGGTACTTTCAGTTTTAAATTGTAAAATTTTTAAAACAAGAAAAAAATCAATGTGGTTTGTAAACATGTAGTGTCGTAATCCATGGCACTGTTATTCAGTGTGAATTTTTTTATTTCGTTAAGTTGGTTTTCCTTTATTGCATAAAACCGTTCTTTTGCCAATTTTGAATTTAATATGGTATAGAAGTACGAAAACCATTAAAGCTAAAAAAATTACGTTATAGTAAAACTATTCACAATATATACATTAGAAAATAATTAATAACTAATTAGAGAAAAAAACATATCTCGTATAAATAAACATTTTTTTTCAAAACAATTAAAATTTTCTTTGAACCGCCCCCGTAACGGTACGGGGTGGTAGCACATCGCCAACCTCCAACCTGCACCAAAGATTAATGAAGGACGACATGAAATGATACAATATGGATGCAGCAGCGACGAAATGCAAGGGCGTGGGCAAAAGGAGTGACCTACAAAAACCCCCCGCTGGCTAACGGCAACGTCCGAAATGTTTCCCACATACGAGACCGACTCCGTCGGACTTTGAACCCGGCATGGGAGGCGAGTACTCTGACCATTCTGCCACCGCGGCTCTCCTTTAAATCGATAATAACCCCACGGACAAAATTTCTCTGGAATCATCCTAGTTATTCGCATTCAATAAGATATTTTATTTGGAACATTTACTTTCAATGTTATCACACAATTTTAACGATAACTACGCAAAATCACCGTAATTAATTTCCATGAAAACACTTTATCGTGCACTAGGGTTTTTGATACATAAAGTAATACTAAAAACTAAACAAATAGTTCCAACCACTTGAGTACAATTGAATACGCTGCAGCGCAGTACTGAATGAAACATTGTGTAGAAGGGGACGAGTTATGAAGCCACCCGCGTAGCCGGGATCGTTTCAGTATTTTCGGCAAGTGCGCGCCACGTGTCCTTGACACAACCTGACACCGCAGCTAAGGAGTGAAAGTCCAGGCCGAGGGTCATTCTCTGGAAGATGACTTGGCGCCGACAAGTGAATCTAAGAGGCAGCTCAAGGACGAATACCGCCAGTAGCGAATACGGGGTCGAAGAATGTTGTCCGCCTCGTTAGTTCTCGCTTTGAGTTAATGGACAATTTTATTTTAAACGTTTGAGGCACGGAAACGAGTAAGATGATAGTCAAATATAACACGTGCGTCAAACTCCCTTTCGCCTATAGATTTCGGAGCACTAAACTAGCATTCATTATTTTCGTAGAAAGTGTTTTTCGACGGGACTTCGAGCGATGACCCTGTTATTTTATTTGCAGAAAGTTGTGTGCTAAAGTCCAATGCAGGTTTCTATAATTTGGTTTTACGATCGCGGTTGATATTTTCTCAGCTACAGCAACGTGGAAAATATATTTAAGCGCTCTTTTTGAGCTTGGTAATCATGCTTTCGTACTAGCGGGCGGATTGATTGAACTGTGTAGCTTAATATTCCCAAAACACAAAGTTTTTTTTATAATTTTGGCTATTTGTTAAATTAATAAAATTTTCGTAAAGTCAATAACTAACCAAAATTATAAAAAGGTATATTTTGGGGGATAAAATGAGGGTACACAGTACAAACACTTTCTAACATTTCTATGTAACGGTTTTGCGATATCTGCAGCCTTTTTAGATTTAAAACACGAATCTCGCAAAAACACATTTAATAAGAACTCGTGGCCGAAATTGTAGTTGTTTTGATGATTTTCATACTTGTGTGAGATAATGTTTGTTATATAGACATTCATTGTGACTATTTTTTATTGTAATGACAATTTTGTAGGTTTTATGGTTTTCCTACATTGACGTGTCAAAGTAAAAATTTACATAAAACGTTTTATCGCTAGAAAGGATAACCAACTGTCTTACAGAAATGAAATAATTAACAGTGAAGAACAGTGGCACGGGCTACATTAGTACTTGTACAAAAACCACATTGAATAATATTTTTTATTAAAAAAAAAAATTTTGAATTTTGAATTTACAATTTTTTTAATACACATTAAAGTTCAATGCGCGTTTTATGCAGGTTTTGGCGTAGCGCGAGGCACTGTTCTCAGTGTGAACGATTTCATTTCTGTAAGACAGTTGGTTATCCTTTCTAACATAAAACAGTTTTACGCAAATTTGAACTTTAACATGTCAATGTAGAAAAAAACCACAAAACCTACAAAATTGTCATTACAGTGAAAATACTCAAAATGTATGTCTATATAACAAACCATATCTCGCACAGATTTGAAAATTACGGAGCTAATTAAAATTTGTGTGTAACCTCTCCCGAGTTAGAAGTTTCTTAAATTTATTGATTTCATGTTTGCTCACTTGTAACGAAATTTTATGATTTTATTTTGAAATTCAGAGCTAGTAGTGACATAATGTATTACTTGAAACTATGTTTTAAAGCTTAAATGAGATGACTGTTATCATATTTACTGATGTGCAACTGAAATAATTAAATAGCTAGTTTTTATCTGATTACGGTTACACGGATCAAAAGAGTTAAAATATGTAAACAAATGATATCTTAAAATAACTGGTAACACATTCACTATTTCCACGCAGCCTTATCATTAAATATTTAATACATGATTTACGTTATGGAGAAATTTAACCAACAGAATAACTTTAAGTAAACTTCGATCATAACAAAGGCAATGACTTAATGCGAATTCACAACCACACTAAGCGGACGTACGAACACACGCACGTTCGTTAAGTATTGGAGATTGGAGGTAGGAGTATACAGCAGACGGCATGTTGGGACTTCCTTGAAGTCGACGTATATATGCCAGTTTTGCGCGAACAATTCGTTATTGTTGACAAGCACACAGCAACGAATAGATCCAGTAAGGTTTTCGTAAGTGCCTCGTACGTTATCGATACTGTAGAATGAACAGACTTGAATGAAAACGGTTACGTACATTGAATACGGGTGTAAAGAGCGAACAGGTACGTCAAATACATCTGCTACTGTTACATTTCATGAGTAAAAAGGCCATTTTTTACATTAGCATAGTGTAAATATTGTGTGTTTTTGCAGATAAACCTAGCAAACATGAAAAAATACCACATTTATTGTTTATTTACCCATATGTACGTCACTGACGATGTGCAACTGCTTGCTAATAGCAATGAAACAAACAAATTTGCACACAAGATGTTAAATAAATAGCAGAAACTAGCATAAATGTTAGTTTGACAATGGTGTCCATGCACAAACAGTTGGCTATGTCGGTACTCACAGAAATGTGTTTCTAAACGAAACCATATAATTGAGTTTTAATATTATTTTTAACTTTTGTTCCCCAAACAAAGTAGACTGTGATAAACACGACACATCTGCTATTCGATAAATCATTTTAACTCTATTGTTCTTCAAACTTCGACTAAAATACATTGGCTCTTATGGGGTAAACAATTTTATGGCCTACAGTGACCACGTTTATAAATGTTAAAGCAAGAAGGGCACAAATACACCGACTTAACGTATTTGCAAGGACAGTATACGACATGGCCACCCCCTGTATATGATATTATTTTATTTTTATTTTTCGAAGCGAATTGTATAATCCATGACCACGAGATAAACGATTTCATAATATAAAGTAATATTTAATTTGAGTTTTACGTTTGCACACGCTGCATTTACAACCACCACTTAGTGTACGTCCAGTACGTACGAAGTAGGAAATTGATCTACTCTATTAGCCTACGTCCGTACGCACGCTACGCAAAGATGTGAATGCTAGCATGCACAATCGGTGTTTATACTTGTGCACGCGCATACGTACGCTACGTGGCGGTTGTGATTCCAGCTTTACTCCTCTCTCAGCTCCTGTCATTATACCAAGTTGTGTGTCACCGTCTCTAATGACCTCGCTGTCGACAAGACGTAAAGCCTACTTACCTTACCTCTTACATTTTCTAATCCCGCGTTCCCTTCGAGTTGACTAGCCAGTTAGTAGGTCAAATGGAACACCATCAGTACTCGGCGATCGCGTTAGTTGAAATCAAATAGAACACTTGTCTGTAAAGGTTGCCAGTAGGAATAATGGCGTCTACATGTATACTAGATAAAATTATTTAACACATCTTCCAAAAATTCTTACAATTAAATAGTTACCCTTTTTCGTTACATAATAATTTTTTTACAAATAACTATTTGCTAATACTAAACAAATATAAGTATATGAACGAACTAACTTTATTTAAACTTTTAAAGTTAGTTCTGATGTAACGTAATTTGAAAGCTAGACTCATCAGACGTTGCTGCTATACATATATATATATATATATATATATATATATATATGTATATATATGGTGTCTGGTGTTACTGAGACTTCCTGACCTGCAAGCCAGTAAATTCAGCAGGAAGTGACGCGACGTTTAGCAGCCATTTCAGGTGCTGACCAATCGACTCAACAAGTAATGGAACACTCGTCTGTAAATTCAGCTCCTGTCAGCAGCGAATGGAAGGTGGCTCAAGTAGTATACAAAAACTATATTTTCGGAGGAGTTAGGGTTTTAGCTGTCCTCTTATAGTATTAGGATACCGGTCATTACACATCACTTAACCAGCTGAGTTATGAGAACTGATGAGCTAACACTCTCTCTCTCTCTCTCTCTCTCTCTCTCTATATATATATATATATATATATATATATATATATATATATATATATAAACACACACACACAGGATGTCCCGATTCAAACACATGCAACGCAAACCACGCGAATCCTGAGGGCTAAGCTAACTGGAGACGAAAATGAAAGTGGCATAAATTGCACGATGACAATTTACGTGCACAATGTGGCAACACCTCATGGAGAAATTTTCCACTTCCGCTCCACGTCCAAGTATTATTTTACGTACGTTGCGTCAAGTAAACGTATAATCGTGGTATGACTGCTCGGGATTTTAATTTGCACCTTTAATATATAGGTCAGAACAGTAGTATTACTATTAAGGCGAGCAAGGTATCTGTGGAGCGCAGGCTGGAACTAACTATAAAGCTCTATTGCCATATTGTGAATGTAAAATATCATCTCATAGCATTTATACGAGGATTCGTGTAACGTGCCTGTCATACGGTTGTTTCTGGTCACCCCATACATATCCACACCAATATATACACATACACTCAGACACTCACGGAGTGATTCGTTATTACTAGGGACTGGAAAATTTCGCGAATTCAATGACCTGTAAACTATAATCCATTATTCTATGCATACTCAAGCCCCGACTATTAGTCAACTAGCTGCTATGAGTGGAACAGCAGATGATGAACGAATAGGCTACAAACGCACTAAATCACGACTCCACTACCTAAAGAGCCATGTCACCTAACTGTTCGTAAAATGTGGCGCACATGCAACGGACCACATCTGTTATAATGTTTCTAGAAGTAGGCCTATACGTTTATAGGAAAACTAGCAGTCTCCCGCGGCTTTGCTCGCGAGTATTATTTATAACTGATAATATTTACTTTAGTTAAAAACATCTTCGTACACCAGATTGGTACTTCAGTCATAGAGTGTTAGAATACCCTAACTGCTAGTTGAGCTAACTCTGCAGCAGGATAATTAGCTATAGCTGTCCACGCGAAAAGCAGTCTTAAGTTTGTCCCTGCCGTTAACAGCGACTTTACCTAAGCCTTATTTATAGCACTGCAAAGTTGACGTTGTGGAGTAGATATCGACTCTTAAATGTAAGAGGTTAATCGAATGAAAACCGCCTGATTTACCCTGTGTACAACCATTGGCGACGGTGCCCTCAATTACATATTTTCAAAATATTAAGTTGAAGTTTAATGCCATTAGAAAATTTTAGTGGGAAAAGGTTTCGCGGAAACGTATTTGGTGTCCCAACCTTAAGATAAGAGTTGATATATGTGAGATGATGCTGAGGAACCTTACTGGAAAGTTAACTGCATAATCCGTTTACCCCTTTTAACAGACTGCATGCAATTTGCACTAATTCGATCTGCCTTGCAGTTTTTGCTTGTCAGAATTAGCTTTTATCGGAATTCGAGCCCAGAACGTCCCGGAATGTAGACCTGAGCTACGAACAACTGCGTCACGTGACGTCGAAATAATTCAAGGAAAGAAACTTAATTTAAAAGATGAAATATTTATGTCCTGGGGTCATAGAGGTTGTACAGCACCGCGCCTCGATAGGCTACTGTAGAGTGAAACTACTGTATAATTTATTTCTCGCTGGCCGTACTTGCTTTTCGGATAGTTTGCCTTGAAAGTTGATAAACTTAGTTTCATCTTAGTAATTATTTATCATATATAGCAAAAAAATTCACATTTTTTCTAATACTTACGTAAACATCACTCTGACGCGAATAACACTTCAATATCTCTACTGGTTAGATAGATATCATGGGTTAATGGAAAACAAATTTTGTGCTTCTCACACTTTTGGGTGTCGAATTTCGAAATATTTTAATTTGACATCTAAGACATTTGTATGAGTATCGAATTGAAGTGCAAATCATGACGGTAGACCGTTCAGTCGAATCAAAATCGATTATTCGATAAAACCACATCTGACCTCTGAACAGTACTGAGAGTTCGAATTTCTAAAAACCTTAACACCGTTTAGCGATAATTTGTGTAATCATCTTCCTGAAGCAAACATTAACTGTAGCCTATATCTGGACGAGTTCTATCGATATCGAAGATTTATCTAAAACACATTACAGGTCTTTTCACCTCGTAAGAGAGTGAATTTAGAAAAATCCTTTAATTACGTTTTATAATACTTTATTGGTGTCTCGTGGACTTGAAAAACACGACAATAATCCGCTTGGTTCAAGATATATCGACGATTAATTGAAAACACGTGTTACCACATATCTCCCCTTTTCACCTTCTTAGGTGGCGAATTTCGAAAATTCGTGAAAATGCTCTTCAGGCATTTGAGTAAGGATCAATATTAAACAAAAATCACGTCGCTATATAAAAAAACCAATGTGGTCGATATATATCGACTGTGAATAGAAAACACATTTTCTTTCTTTACCTCATTGGGGACGAATTCGGAAAATACATTAATGGAATTTAAATATACACATAAGTATCAATATAAAGTAAAGAGTACTTCGATATCGCTATTGGTTCGATAGATATAGAGGAATAATAGAAAACACACTTCACACATTTTCACACCCTTAGTTATCACATTTCGAAACGTCTTTGAGTCCTATGTTAGTCATTTGTATACGTAACTAATTGAAGTAAAAACCACGACGATAGTCAATTGTGTTTCAGTGTTGCAGACAATTTATAAAAAACGCATTTTGCCCCATTTTACTTCTAGGAGGTCGAATTTCAAAAAATCCTAAAACTGCTTTCTGAGTATTTACGTAAGCAACATTATAAAGTGACTACAATTTCTCTATCCCGAAGGATTCGATAGATATCGATAGTTAATCGAAAACTCATTTAAGGAATTTTCATCCCCTTAAATATTGATTTTCTAAAAACCCTCAAATTGGCTAATATGCATTTTTATGTGTGTATTATTAAAGTAAAAATCGTGATGATAGGCCTTCGGGTTAGAGTACTACCGACGTTTCTTCGGAAACAGATTTCACCCCTTTTCACCCCCTTAGAGGTCGAATTTCGAAAAATCCTATCGTAGTGCTCGCCTATGACCTAAGGTGAACCCATACAAATAATTTCACGATTCTAGGTCCAGTGGTTTGGGCTGCAGTTTGATATGGCAGTCAGTCACTTAGTCAGTATTCTCCTTTATGTATATAGATATTAATCATACAGACACCCTTAAATATAAAGAACAGATCCAAACTAAGTAATACTCCTGCTGGAATTAGTCTTAAGAGTGATAGAATAATAGAATACGGAAACACAATCGTCTAAATACTTGTGATGTGGATAATATCTTAGAATACCATTTCAGTGACAATTTGATAGACATTAAATATCTAAGAAAACTACACTGTACAATAACTAAACTGGAGAACCAGGGTTGATTGTGGCAAATAAGGTTTATCTTTGTTACGTGTGTTATAACGATGTAGAAAATATTTTCACGTATTTCATGACTTGGCAGTCTCAAGAAGAGATCAATAAAAATATAAATGCTTTGTTTAAAATAAACTATGATTAATTAGTTCACTTAATATTCAAGTAATAACAGGATTATGACTTAGCTGTTTTGTAAATACTGTATTGACATACCAATAAAATTATATGTTATGATATTCTGTGGGAGAATATGGGCTGGCAACTGGCATATCTCATTGGACTGTATTGTTCTAAATTAATAAAACGATTCATAATATATGTTCTGTTACAAACCATATTCTAGGTTGTGTATTACATTACTGATATTTTATTATATTTTATTACTGTATATTTTTATATCGCTGTTTATTATTCGTTATCGAACAGTTAGCCATGTGTTACAAATCTTGTCGCGCATGTACCAGTTTCTGTTCAAAAACAATCTTATCCGCTATGCATTTTCAGTGCAGATATTCAAATTTAATTTATTGATATCTATGCCTCTGCGGTTTTTCTTACTTTACCACAAATAGTTTGTTACGTAAAATACCACTTTTGGAACTGCACTCCTCAATATTCACTTTACGGCCTGTTCGCTTTTGAGTTTGACAGATATGCTTTGTCATCTTTTTCACTATTATAGCACAGATAACAAGACGTTGATAACTGGGCGAAGAGAAGAAGAAGTAATCTGACAAGAGATACAGGTATCTCACTTATAAATCTAGAAGTACCAAATAATATTTTAAAAGTACCTACGTTTGTTCATTAATTCGTGACGACAGCAATTATTTATACGTATCTGAAAATTTAAGTCGTTTCCATAGAGCACTAATTTTCTTTATATTAGGATTTTTTTTTAACTTTTTTAGTATTTTCGTTAGGACGCGGACTACCGCAATTTTCATAATTTTATTTTATTTTTTATTTGTACCCGATATTTTTTTTCTGGTTTTAGACACGAAATGTGACTAAATTTGGCTCTTATGATTTGATTTTATCTCTCATAGTTTTCGTGTAATTGATTGTTAAAGTCATATTTAGCATGTTTCCGTTTTAACGACTACACTAAAACCAAATGATATACCAAACTAAAAAAAAATCATAGTGAATAAAGACATTGCAGGCTACAATGACATGCTCATAAAATTAAAGAATAAATATTATTTGTGTTTTTAAAAAAATATTTAACTTTTTAAATTTTTAATTTAAGTTTCAGCAATTTTTTAAAATTAAATAAAAACGCTACGGCGGAAACACTACGCGAGCGTTTACGACTCTGGCCGTAGAGGCGATATCACAGTACATGTGCCGGCCGACATCGCTCGTAGCGCATCATCGATCTTCGCCTCACACAAACAAACATACCCTTCACCAGACGGCAGCCATAGGACCTTGCTAATTAAGAACAGGAAAACATATATTTCTGGAAAAAAAAATTAAAATAAAAAATTTCGGGTCTTATGAAAACCACGTATGGTTAATATAATTTCTACAATACGTTCTAATTCAAAAGCCACTACACAGAAATGCATTTAACAATTCACATACAAATTTGTACATTATGTAAGAGTTAGTGTATTTAATTATTTGAAATAGATACTAGAAATAGAAGATACATTTGTAAAAAAAATCATGACTAAAATTTGTAGAATAAACTGAGGAAATTACCGTACAATATAGTAAAATGGACAAATTAAAGCGGACGCTTATTAAGAATCGTTTGATGCATGGACAGTGTTGTAGCAGGTCATGCGGGTGAACCGTTCTATCAGGCCTATACAGTAACACCCTTCTCAATCTGTGACTATATGTTATTTTCAACAGCTGCAAAACATGTTTTGAGAGTTATTAAAATTGTTAAAAACTGCATATTCGAATCTTCCCGTATGTGAAAATTCCAACGTGATTAGTAACACAAGAATACAGTTACTGTATTAGACTTTACGGCATCGTTTACATAATAATAAATTGTATAATGAACACTTGCATACATATTTTATACATACACTGCTAACCAATTTAGTGATTAGCGCATAAAGGCGGTATTATTATTGACGCGTTTACCAGCGCGACTAATTATTGTTGTTTCCACAAATATTAACCATACTATACTAAGATTAAAATCTTGACGATAGTTCTTAAGGGCGCGATCTACCGCAATTTTCATCACCATTATTTTATTTTTTATTAGTACCAGATATTTTTTTTTGATTTTATACAGAAAATGTGACTAAATTTGGCTCTTATGGAATTTTTTTATCTCTCATAGTTTTCGCGTAATGGTTTGTTAAAGTCATATTTTGCATGATTCCGTTTTAACGACTACACAAAAACTAACTGATATACCAAAAAATCACAGTGGATAAAGACATTGCAGGCTACAATGACATGCTCATAAAATTAAAGAATAAAAATTATTTGAATTTTATTCTAAAACAGAAAATAAAAATTTAAAAAATTCTATATTTTTTTTAATACAAATAATTTTTATTCTTTATTTTTTTATGATCAATTCGTTGTAGCCTGCAATGTCTTTATCCACTGTGATTTTTTGAGTTTGGTATATCAGTTGGTTTTAGTGCAGTCGTTAAAACGGAAACATACAAAATATGAATTTAACAAGCCATTACGCGAAAACTATGAGAGATAAAAAAATTTCATAAAAGCGAAATTTAGTAATTTTTTGTCTTAAATAAGAAAAAAAATATATCGTACAAATAAAAAATAGAATAATGATGATAAAAACTGCGGTAGACCGCGCCCTCGAGTCAGTCTGCCTGCGTTATAGTAATTTAGTAATTTTTTAAAAATGAACTTGTAGTACGTAATTGTAGGTTTCCGTAAATAAAATATATTTAAGTACACGAATTCCTATGTACTTTTTTTTTGCAAATAATATATATTTTTTAAATTCTGAAAATGGTGTGGTGCAACAGTAAAACTGTAAACTGGGATTCAGGAGAACCAGGGGATTATTTCCTACTTAGATCATTTTGAATTTGATTTTGGATGCTCACCAGAAATTACTGTTAGTGAATGCTGGAATGGTTCCTTAACATAGGCTATGCCAATTCCTCCACCTGTTTCTGTTTTTTTTCTTAACTCATGGTTAACGTATTAAAATAATTGTAATACAATCAGACAAAAAATTCTGTTCACGGAGAGCTCGACGAGTAAAGTAATTCAATTACGCCCATTACGTTCAGCATCATTAGCCGATGATGGACGTTTTAAATCAATAACTCTTGTTATGATGCCCATGTGACAGGCGATGTAACAGGACGCTGTCTGGTGAAGCAGGTAATGATGTCTACGGTCAAGTAACAGGCACCAAGCTGTATCCGGCAGCCTTGTAGACGTGAGCACATCTGCCGTTCTCAAAATACAATACCTGCCCGTTGATAGCGCGACCTTGCGGCAATGATGTACGAGCATCACAAACTCCTTTCTTCTTCTTCTTCTTCTTCTTCTTCTTCTTCTTCTTCTGCTTACGCGGTCAGAAACATTTTTGACAGCGAAAGTTCACTCACTGTTGCTTCAATATGTCTGGTCGATTTACGTGAATCGGATTTTTTTTAAAGGGCGGATGACGTAATTTATCTTAAATGATTCTGTATGTACACATTATCACTTTTTACCATCGCTTCGGAATTAAGGCCGTGGTCTTTCATTCATTTCAAACAATTGCATATGTCTCTAATATTTTTTAACCAAATGCTCTGAAAATATTTGGGACTGTTTACAGCCAAACGATATACAAATATGCAAGAGCGTTTGTTTAAAATAAAGTAGCGTTTGCTAGCAAAACAAATTTTTCTTCGTTTTGGCTTATTTTGATAGCAAAATATGTGATAATTCAGGGACAAAAATCTAAAATTTCGTTTGGTTTATTGCAAAAAACAGTTAAGACACAAACGATGATATATAAGTGTTAAAACTGTAAGAATTAATCTTTGATGCATGTATTAATTTGAGCTTAAAACTATTTTCGAAACCACTGCAAAACTAAAGAGCGTAGCCTTAATACACATATTTTAATTGTATAACGCAGATACAATTTACGATAAAATATCTATAAGAATTTATGTCTGATCTAATAAACGTAGTGTTAATTACACTCCTGTGCACTACGTGTTCTGTAAGTCTCACTTGTTAAACTCGCATTCGAGGAATCTAGGTTCAAACCCCATCTCCCGCCATACTGATTTTCTTGGAATTCTGTAATAGTAACATATTGTTACAAGCTTGCGGGCTAGGTACGTTTGGGGATGGAGGTCTTTAATAAAATAAAGAAAATAAAACTGACCTAGATTATTTACAACTGTATATACAAAAAAAACATATGTCTATAAAGATTTACCATAATAAATGTCAAACAGAACAAATAACTACTATTTACGTAAAGGAAAAAATACATCTACATAAGTTCTCTGTATATGGAAAGGTCCCTAGTCACTCACAATTGTGGACCCAATGAAATAATAGCGAAGAATCTTTCTGGCCTAGAAACACCTTCTTCCTACTACTTGCTGCGGTCCCACTCGCTGGACATCCTGTAACAGTCGTCGCAATCCAATACTTGTCACTATCATTTGAGATCATACTAGGCACCTACCAGCAAAACTCTCTCGCTCCTGCTGCCGCTCCCCCTTATTTACCCCACCCTCCTTCTTCTCGAATTATCTCGGCGGGTCTCTGTTCTCCAACCTCCTGGAAAGATGTCGCTTCAAAGTCAAGCACCACCCCGAGAGATAAAGAGGGAACAGGATCATTCCAGATCACGATATTTTACCTCGGTTACCCGATACTGGGTGCAGGTGGTTATCATGGAGTAATACAATCCATGCAGCACTCGAGGAGGTCTTTTAGGACTGCCGCAACTGTATTGTATTTCGCCGCCCTGTCCGACAGCCACGGTGCCGAGGAGTGGGTGGGAAGAGGGGTGTCCTAGCTCCGCCACCACAGTATCATACTACACTGCCCAGTCAGACAATCGCGGCTCGCAACACTGCCCCCTCCTCAAGTCTGTTCGTCCCGAGCAGACACAACAGACTCTGGTCCATCATAGAGAGCCAGTCTGTCAATATGCACAACCTTGGGTTTTCTTGTCCGAGAGCCATTGCGAACTATCCGGAAGACCACATCATTTATCTTCTTGGCAATCAGGTAAGGGCCTTCCCAGCATTTCTGTAGTTTCGGACAGTATCATTTCCGTCGTTGTGGGTTATACAGCCACACCAGCTGTCCTTCTTGAAATGTCTTTTCAGGTCCCTTCCAATCATACCTCGTTTTCATCCGGTCGGTGTTGACTCTTAAATGTTGCCGAGCGAAGTCATGGACTGTGCTCAATTTGCGACGCAGTTCATCAGGTTACACCATCGGTGAAGCAGGCTATTCTTCTTCTGCTGGCCTTCCAATAGTAAATCACTTGGAAGACGAAGCTCTCGCCCTAACAGCATCTTTGAAGGTGTTGCCATTGTGGCTTCATGGACAGCTACCCGATATGCAAGAAATCCCAGTACTTTTGATTATCGGCTACAAAAATGGACAGATACTGTTCTAAGGTACGGTTTAACCGCTCGACCATCCCATCCGACCGAGGATGCAATGGAGTAGTCCGTGTCTTCTTCATTCCCAAAATTTTGGTCACTTCCTGAAATAACTTGGCTTCAATGTTGCGGCCCTGGTCGGAGTGAAGTTCGAGTGGCACTCCAAACCTTGAGAATACATGCTCCACTAAAGCATCGGCCACTGTGCTAGACTCTTGGTTAGGTATTCGTATGACTTCAGGCCACTTGGTGAAGTAGTCTTGCACCACAAATAGGTACCGATTCTTCTTCTCAGTCACTGGCAAGGGACCCAAAATATCTACTGCCATCCTCTCGAATGGGGCTCCGACAATGTACTTCTGAAGATGACCATGCTCTCTAGTTCTTGGTCCCTATCTTGCTGTACAAGCATCACATGTTCGGCACCACCTCTCGACATCATCCCTGCAATGTAGCCAATAGTATCGCAATCTAACTTTGTTGAGAGTCTTATTAACTCCAAAATGTCCTCCAGCTGCTGAACTATGAAGTTCTTTCAGCACCACTGGAACTCTAATTTCTGGGAGTACTAGCTGTACATGTGTTACTTTGTCGTCTGCACTTTCCCAATTCTGGTACAGGACACCATTTCTCAGAGATAGAGAATCCCATTGTGCCCAGTATGCCTTAGTTGTAGTACTTTGATCAGATAAATCGGCCCACTCTGGGCGCTGGCCTTTTTCCTTCCATTCTAGTATTGGACCAAGAGCAGGGTCCTTTTTCTGATCTTCGCCAATCTTTTCATCGCTCCATGGAGAAGGTTCGTTGCCAGTTGTGAACTCTTGGATTCTTGTTATCCGAGAAGTTGGTGTCTTCCCAGCCTTCATTTCTTGACGATCACAATGAAAACACATTGGCTCGCATGGCCTCCTGGACAGTGCATCAGCATTGCTGTGTAAGCACCCAGGTCTGTGCTGTATTTCAAAATCGTACTCTTGAAGGTGCTGCATCCACCTAGCTATCTGTCCTTCTGGGTTTTTGAAGTTCAGTAACTAATATAATGATGCATGATCTGTTCGTAGAATAAGATGCCTTCCATATAAGTAATGGTGGAAATGTGAAATAGACTTGACCATCGCCAGGAGCTCCCTGCGAGTAACACAGTAGTTTCTTTCAGGCTTATGTTACACTTTGCTGAAATACTCTAATGGCATCTCTTTTCAATCCTGGACCTGTGACAACACAGCACCGATCCCCACATCACTCGCGTCAGTGTCTAAAATGAACTGTCCATCACTACTAGGATAACCTAGGACAGGAGGTGAAACCAAAATTTCCTTTAATTTTCTGAATGAGGATTCACAATCGGGGGTCCAGAAAAACTTTATTTTAGTTTCAGTTAACTCATGTAATGGCTTTGCTATTGTGGCGTACCCATGCACAAAACCCCGATAGTAAGCACACAGTCCAAGGAAACTTTTTACTTGAGTCCAATCAGTTGGATGTGGCCAATCTCTAATTGCTTTTGTCTTCTCTGGATCTGTTTCTATCCCTTCAGCCGATGTCCCAAAAAATTCAATTTCCTTTGGAAGAAATCACACTTTTTGGGAACTAGCTTCAAATTAGCTGCTATTATCCTCTGCAGCATTGAATTAAGACGTTTTAGTGCTTTCATCAAATGTCATCCCTGTAACCACAATGTAATCTAAATAAACCTGACAAATATCGAAAGGTAGTACTCTTTTCATAAGTCGTTCAAATGTTGCTGGAGCATTGCACAGTCCAAAAGGCATGACCTTGAATTGCCAAGTTCCTTTCCCTTGTACAGAAAAGGCAGTCTTCTCTCTATCTTTCGGGGCCACTTCACATTGCCAGTAACCACTTTTCATGTCCGAGGTTGAGAACCACTGGGATCCAGCCAGGCTATGCAGAGTGTCATCTATCCGAGGAAGTGGGCAGGAGTCTTCCCTGGTCACATCATTCAGCCGCCGGTAATCTACACAAACTCATGTTGAGCTGTCTTTCTTCTTAACCAATACAACTGGAGATGACCAGGGGCTGTTCGATTGGCTTTATCACATCCAAATCTTTCATTTCCTTCAGAATGTCATCAACTACCTCGTGTGAAGCAAGAGGTAGACATCTAGGGGGTTGCTTGATAGGTCTGGCGTCTCCTGTATTAATATGGTGACATGCCACAGATGTCCTACCAAGATCATGTGAAACACATTAAAAGCATTTTGATTCATTATTAAGAGTTCTGCAACAGCATTTTCTTGTCTCCAGTTCAGGTTTTCCTATGTTCTCTTCAGAAGTTCTGTAAGTGGTTCTGGCAGAGTATCCTTCACAAGATCCTCCCTTAAGACCTTAGACTCAGTGGTGTTTATCTGGGAAACCTGCTTACACCAGCCAATCGTTGCCCCCTCCTCAAGACGAATTGCTTTGTCAGTCAAGTTCATCATTCTAACAGGGAAATTATTTGATCCTAATGAAACCAAAGTCCTGGCTATAAGTACTCCATCAGGGAGGTTACTCCCTCTTCTCATAGGCTCGATTAATCCTAGGCGCCTTACAAACTGTCCTACACAGCGTCCTGGTATCACAATTTCGCTAGAAGCGGGCAACACAGTGGCCTGACAACAAACTACAGGGCAGCTGACTGGTGATGTCAATTCTGGTCGTGGTATCAGTATCAACTATGTTTCACCTACCTTCAAGACCCCCAGTCGAGTGTCAATGCAGCATCCTACTTTACACAGAACATCTAGTCCCAGTAAACATGCATCTGCAATATCCGCTATGTAGACTTCATGTTCTAACTCTAGTTCACCCAATTTTAGTTGCACACTTTTCTTCCCTTTCACCGGTTTTGTCTCACCAGTTACAGTGGTTAACATGCACACTCCAGTACTTTGATCATGTGATTGCTGGGGAAAGGCCTAATGATGTCTGACCTGACGACAGTAATGGTCGCCCCTGTATCTACAACCATCTGACAGGGTACATCATCCAGGCTGCCCTCTACCAGCAATGCATCAACTTCCTGTTTCACCGAACGTACTCGAAGGAATTGTGGGGCCTTACCTCCGGCAGTCACCGACCGTCGCCCCTCAAGACCGGTGTTTACATGTTTCCCGAATTTCGAACTAATTGGTTGATCTCACCTTGCCCTCAGTCTTGGTTTCTTCGCTGATACTGTCGACACTGAGCTCTCAGGTGTCCAGATCGTCCACACTCCCAGCACTCTGGCCGCTTTCCTGGTCGAGGACGGTGTTCCGAAGCTCCAACTCTGCTGGAAATGACATTAATTGTTGTCTTAATTTCCTTCAGTGTATTCTCGATGCTATTCCCCTCTTCTTCGCATGTTACTTTCGCTGCTCGCACCACACGCCGATTCGCTGGCACCTGCCTTGCTGACTCGACTTCCAGTGCACAGGCTAGAGCATCTTGCATGGTAAGAGGCGCTGCCAGGCGTACTGCTTGTCGCACTTCCAAGTCTGCAATGTCATCAACAAAGAACCCAATGGCAAGCACATCTCGCGCCTCCTCTGGACACCCCTCAAGTGACAGATGGACTAGTCTCACAATGTCTTGCCAAAGTTCCTGAAGTGACTCCCCAGGTCGCTGGCTATGGCTTCGAAGTTGGGCATAGTGGGCATGTCGTAAATAGCGGTCCCCGAAGCGCAGCTCCAGGGCAGAGACTAACGTAGAATACTCCAGGCAATGTCGTTCAGCCAAAGATTGGAGTATACTGAGTGCAGGGCCCCTCAACACTGCTGCCAGGTAGTAGGCACGCTGCTCTTCTGTCCAACCGTTCAGGGTCGCCACAATCTCATATTGGTGCTGATATTCACGCCATGGGGATTGACCATCATAAGGGGCAGGCTTGATTGTAAGGCCCGCCGCAAATTGAGCCCAGCCCACTCCCAGCACACGCGCAGCCCACGCGTGGGTGAAGTTGTGTTCTGCAGTAACATACCTGACGCCGCACATTGCACCCAACCCACGGCCAGCCCACGCAGTTCCAGGCGAAGCGTGGGAAGGTTTGTAGCACTCGCACAGTTTTCGTGGGTCACTGGCAGTGTGTGGA
>PNEQ01020847.1:0-14309 GCA_003012365.1 Medauroidea extradentata
ACTCAAAAGTTATCATTATTATACACAAGTTAATATAGCGAGTATACCGATAAAAAAAATTGCGTCGTACTCACCAGTCATGGCATAATATTCTGTAATAATTTCATTATTTACCGTGAGCTGTATAAAAAGTTATTAGGGGGGGACATACAGACATACATACATCCATACAGACTTACAGACATACAGACAGACAGACGCGCGATCTCATAAGCCTATCTTTCCTAGAGGAAAGTAGGCTAAAAATGCATTTTATTTACTAACCCAACATTCAATGCTACATATCATTATAGAGTTTAAATAAGCATTGCAGCAAACCTACTTTTTCATCACAGTTCTAGAAAGTAATTTGTTGGCACCAAAGGATGAATAATGTATTTATTTATTAGAAGCTCGCCCAGCAAAAAATATGCCATTCGTTTAGTAAATTACGGGTTTAGCAACAGTAAAGGTGTGCTGTGCTTAATCAATCAAATACAGCAACGTGATAAAAACCAGTTACATGAGGCTGATTGTTTTTAAAATTTGAGTACAATGCAAACTTTGCATATGCAATATTATATATATATATATA
This sequence comes from Medauroidea extradentata, assembly GCA_003012365.1. Taxonomy (NCBI): domain Eukaryota; kingdom Metazoa; phylum Arthropoda; class Insecta; order Phasmatodea; family Phasmatidae; genus Medauroidea; species Medauroidea extradentata. The sequence continues at coordinate 575 of PNEQ01020847.1, forward strand.
TATATATATATATATATATATATATATATGTATAGTTAAATCATCTCCCAAACAGATGTAAAAGAGGTTTGATTTATTGGTGCCAAACTACTTTAAATTCGTGCGAAGTTCATATGTAGATGCAACCAGAGAGTACGTAAGGGTATCAAGAACGGTCACGCAATGTTAATTTTCAGACCACTAAATTTTCCCATGTTCTATGCATAATGACGGAGACCGCATACAGCCAACGTAACAATATTTGAACAAACTTCATTTATTATGTTTGGTCACACTGCACACGATCGATTTTTTTGTGTTTCGGCCGTTTGCTGCTTGGAGTCGCTTTTGTCAATCTTGAATTACAACCACGGTCATAGAGGTTCAGGTCTGGACAATGCTTGCAAATCTTGACCCCCTTGTGACTGATTTTAGTTCCGGCGCCACTAGTACACTGGGGCTGCTCAAATGGTGTGGTAATAGCGACTGTTAAAGGTTATTTGTGAAACGAAACCTACATAATGTATTTATAAAATTTGTTTTAAGTCTTACGTATTGGAATTATTAAAGGCAGCTTTCATTTTAATTTTCTTTCTTTCTGACTATAACTTTTACTATTACCAGAAGGTTTAAAACCATATCCGACACCTAAAGCATTTGAAACAATGCAAAAATTTTCGAAACGCACGTAATAAACACAGAACAACAACACCAGTGTGCTAGTGGCTCCATCAACTAAAATCAGTCATTTTGGCGTCAATATATTAACCTGTGTACATAGACAAGTGTCCAGACCTGTCATTCTACGACCTGATTACAACACAACTTATTTAAGAAACTAAAAAACGTACTAGTAGAGGGTGGATTCGCACTCGCGGACTTGTAATGTTAGTTACATCTTCTAGTTGATCCGTGACGCTACAGCATGAGCTATCTGCAATTGCTGCTTATTGGTGTCGCAAATAGTAAATATGTATGATGAAATCAAACTATTACGGTCGTTTTATATTTTATATTTGTCATGCTTGGAAATATGTAGCAGTACTTATGTTATGACATATTGTGTTTAAGTTTAAGAAGTGTTATGCCTTAGCTTCTTCTTTCTAAATTACTATTAAATGTTACGAGCAGATGTAATGATTTGATGAATGATGTAATTGAAATGGATTTTTTCTTACTTGTTTTTACACATATTCTTGCAAGTGTAATAGGTCATAATAATTTAATTTCATGCACATATACAAACGTATCAAAATATCATAGATTACATGTCTGGAACGAATAATATACATCTGTTTATTTAAGTAAGGAGGTTAGCTAGTTAGTTAAAAAACTACTTAAATCATTTAAAATGCACTAAAAAAATTTATTGTATCTTAAAATGTAAGCTGAGATAATTACTTGCATATTTAGATTATTATTTCCCATGCATTCAGCTGTCAAGCATCTGGTTCCTTTATGAATTTGAGAAAACCTAATTAACTGTACGGTCAGGTTTTTTTTTGTAACCGTTAACATAAGCAAACGTTTCGTGGCGCCTGATATCGATAACAAAAGCGACACAAATGTTCATCGCAGTTTTATTTAAATCTTTGCAAGAGCTATATTTTTAACGTAATAAATACACTAATATTTGTTTCAATTTATTTATATTTGAATGTAGAATGAAAACTATGCTTTTAACAAGTAACTATGATAGAAAATAAATAAATTAGTTGATGCAATATTGTTCTACCAGGTTGGCAGAATCCGACTCCGCCGTAAATTAGTGGGTTTGTTTATCCCTATACGGTGAACGGGGCCTAACTACAATTGCTCTTACTAGCCCAGCATTTGTCTGGGTATCGAACTCAGATCTTTCGAATGTGAGTCAGTTGTGCCAACGCATTCGGTATAGCCGAAAGTGTGAAATGAAGAATTTACCTGAATATTAAGTAGTACTGCTCTGAATATGTACTGGAATTTTCGGAATGTTTAGTGGCTAGACTGTCCAAGTTATAAGGTAACTACAAATTTTTTATGACACCAAATATTAGCACTAAGTGTCACACTACTGGTGACGTGACAATAGTCACAAGACCTGTTTGGAATTATCTAACAACCATTCCAGTAAGTTTGGCTGTTTACCTCACTGTGCCAAAAAAAAAACACATCCTTTAAACATAACGTCAACATTTTCCCTTCAATGTTTCGCCACATATTTATTTAAAAAATTTGCCGACTTGTGTATTTGAAAAAAAAAATCACCACGTATACTGTAAGCCACCAAAAATGTATAGTGGCTAAAGTAATGCAAATAAAATTCTTAACCTGTACATAGTAAAGTGAGCTACTACTTAGAGAGATAAATAAAATTTTAAAATTACATGTTGAGTAAACCATTTGTTTTTCGAATTTGCATGGCCTAAGTTTTAAAGTGTGATCTGAAACAAGTACATACTGGTCATAAAAATTAAGTTTTTAGTATGATGCAATTTGGTCGTGTAAACTCTGAGAAGAAAATAAATAATTTAATAGCATTAGCTATGCTTTTCACAAGCTTATAGTAATTTTCACTCTGACTTGCATCATAACTTGGATATTTCGTCTAGTTGTTTATACATGGCAACTTTTTCCAGTAACCACGTAAATTATTGTAAATTTATACAAATACGAAACTCTGCTTGATCATTTATAAGGGTAAATAAAAAACACATCACACGTAAATAATCAGTTATAAATTTTAATACATATTTATCACAGTCAACAGTTGTTACACCAACAAAAAATAAAGACTACAAACAATATACATTAAAATCCAATTGTCATTTACTTTATTTCAGTTCGCTCATGTTGAAATTCTTATTTTCTATTTACAGTGATGTCGGCATATGATAAATTGGTAACGTACAATGAACTGGCACATTATTAAGAAAACAGTACAGTATTTAAATAAGGTAAATCTTCGTTTTGAATGATCCGCACAGGTAAAATCCTGTACATTTTAAAAAAAACATAAACAACCTGGCCAATCATTACCAAATGACAAGCAATACAGAATTTATTGAAAACAAAATCAAATTATAACTGTTTAGTATCACACACACATGGGGATGCGCTCAAAGAAAATGTTTCAATTTTAATATTACACTAACTAATGAATACTACAACCAATAACCGATCGAACTTGACTTCAAGTATGTAATAATTAATTGGGTACAAAATGCACTGGGCAACAACATCCTATTACATTAAGGTTACAGCTACCCTTATGTAGCATTGATCTAAAATAACAAGTGAATATACCAAAGGTTGCCTACATTCACTTTCAAATAAATCAAATACAATAAGTAACGTTCTATTACAGAGATTAGCTACATCATAACCATATTTAAAATTAAATAAGGTCCTTATTTATAGCATCCTCGCAGTGTTCTTTTTCTGAAGTATAATAAATGCCAAGACTGCCGTTAGTGATTAACCTATTAAAGTTTCGTACAGTGAACAACGCTATTCAATGTTTTAAAAAATGTTTGCAACATCAATTTATATTGTCTAGCAAATTATATGCTGAAATCTCCAGTTTGGCACAGGCGCGGCAGGTGTCCGGTCTTTCAGCAAAAAGAATAATACAGAAAGATTTCACAATATCTTGAACCAACAAGTGGTGTTTTACACCCTCGAACCAAACCTTTTTTTCCATCCATAGCATTTAGCCTAAAAACTAGGCACCACCATGCTATAACCGAAAATTCTGAAGTTGCTAGAAGAAATGCCATGCTCTTCAATTCTTATAGTCGAGTGTCGCGCCGGAGTACAACGCACACACTTTCTCCCATAAAATACAGTATTTACCAAACGAATGTACAAATCATGCACGGACACGCTAGCACGATAAAAAGTACTTAATCATGCCCGATAAGAAATGCTTAAGATGCCGTGAAACCTTTTCCAAAACTATTTAGACACGTACTCCACTATATGGCGTTATTAAAACATCGTCAATCGAAGACACCAGCAGAGACGTTCAGCCATTTTAGTCAAGTTCGCTCCCGACATGCTAGCAAAGAACACCAAGATCCCACATTACAAAGGTAACTGTCTTAGTAAAACAACGTCCTTTGCTATCGCGTGAATTACTCATTGATTCAGTAGAGGTCAGCAACCACAAAATCGATAGTTTCCGCGGTGCGCATCTGGCCTCTAGTAACCGCCTTGGGTCACGATGGGTCACGATCAATACTCGGCTTTCCTCACCTCGCGCACAGCTGACCAGCCGCCAACTACTACTCTCCTGGTGATACGCACCACACACCCATTTCCCTCCGAGCGCATCTATACCTGGACCATCTGCGCATAGTACCTACTGCGCCCCCTTACACACAATACCATAGCTAAACACATTGCCACAAAAATGTGATATTCAACCATACACTATGGTTGGTCATCACATATTAAATTGTTAATCGAAAGTTTGCGATTTACAATATCAGCAATCAAGTAATAAGAAGAAGTAACAATTTAATATCGTAAATTTTCTTACTGCTACCAAATTATGTATAAAAATATTGGATATAGTATAATATTGACATACACTTAACAATTATCATAAAGATATTGCAGTTTACAGTTTCAGTTAACTACACTTACAGAGGTTCATGAGAAATTTTTCGAAAACTAGAAGGAAATATGTATTGTTTTCTAACCACACATTCCACGGGTATTACATTATTTTGAATCCCATGGATGAGGAAATACAATTTATTTACCTGAATGTGATGTAAGTCTTTAGCCTGATATGTGGCAGGATTGTCATTAGCTTGAGACATAACATGTAATTCAGTATAATGTGGTGGAACAGGCCTGTCTGTCACATAGAAAGAAATAAAATCTTCTGAAAAATAAGCTGTAGTGGAATAGTTTTATTCCAAACGCTTTGAACCCACCTTAAATAATTCTGTGCCTAAATGCTAAAGGTAAAGCACCCCGATCAGACCACCGATGTCCCCCCATGTGGTGGCGGATTATAGTACCACTACAACCGATCCGTGCATGTAAGAGTCGACTAATCGGGGTGCGGCCATCATGTCAGAATAGTACAGTGAAGTCAACAACACCTCAGGGTACTTCTGCTGCTCCTTCTACGAGCAGAAAGACAGGCATCTCTTCACCACCTCGTCTGACCTGCTCCTGAAATGTTGAAGGCAGGTATGGCTGTTGATTATCTGGCTCTTATATATTTTGGTTCTAGTTTTTCAAACATGTTTTAAGCAGACATAAGAGGGAAATAAAATCAATAATAATCGCCATCTCTTTCATACGTACTATATGTTCCTGCTCCAATGGGATTAAACTGGTTACTTCAACAGCCTTGCAAAACTAAGGCAATCTATTGTAATCACTGACCCCATCTGTTCTTTGTCTTCAAGAAACGCACTTTTGGCCAATAAATTATGTCTTATTACGAGGTTACATGTTTTACCGGACACTGATATTGATCACCAGTGTGTTGGTGTGGGTATTACTGTGAGCGATGCAATCCATCATGCAGCTGTTGCCCTTGTAACAAGACTGCAAGTAGTAGAAGTCAGGGCGTATCTCGGCACATTGTTAACTATTTACTGTGTGTATGTAGCTCCGACACGAAGATTTCGCCTTGAAGATTTGGAGGATCTCATATCACAGCTTACATCCCATTTTCTTTTAGTTGGGTATCTAAATGCTCTCATCGAGCTGTGGGGATCTTATCGGGTTGGAAGAGGTCGTTTAGATGAGTCTCTTCTCACTAATACTAACTTGGTTCTAATAAACACTGGTGCTCCTGTACACTTCACGTTTCATACAGGCACTACTTCTTGCATTGATTTGTTCTTTTGCAGTCCAGATTTTACCCACTTTGGTTCATCTACCCTGATCCCTATGGTAGTGATCATTATTCAGTTGTGTTAATCTATGTTTGAGTTGTAGCCATGCCCTTTCCTACTCACGGTGTAATAAAAAAGGCAGACTGGGAAAGCTACATACAGTCACATTACTGAGAACCAACGCCGTGAAAGGTAGAGGAGCACAAATCGGGAGTCTGGTTTTTTGTTGCAACAGTGGTGTCAGCAGCAGAGGTTGCATCCCGAAATCATATCATCGTGTGCCCTTCTGGAATGAAAAATGCAAGGATGCAATCTGTGCCTGACGAAGTGCGTTTCGAATATTGGCATTGCATCTATCTCAGGCGAACTTAAAACTGTTTTGCAACACTAGGGCTAGCGGATAGTACAGGAAAGCAAGCGAATATCTTGGAAGGTAAATCTGCTGTGTCTTACAGTACATGCCAGCAGTATATATGTTCGGGATAATGTGGGAAATATAGCGACCAACCCTGTTAGGACGGCCGTCCACTGGACCCGTGTGCGTTCGAACGAAATCCGGCCGAACACGGCCGAATAATACCCCATGGTAAGAAAACAAGAGAACCGCGTCCATAGCATCTTACACATTCGGGCAAATTCGGGCGAATACGACCGACTGATGGGTTGATCTCATCGGAAAGGAATTTTTTGGTTCTGTTACGCCGAACAGTGTGCTTTGAGTGGCAACGATGGACGCTGAAAATCTTATAAGTTTGGTGTTTGAACATGTTCCCTTATGGGATTTGCGGGAAAAATCGTATGACCGCTGAGACCAGCACAGGAAACTATGGGCAACCATAGCTAAGGAAATTGATGATGATGGTTAGTACGTAAGTAATTAGTACCATACCAACGGCATTTGAAAAGAATTGCTATTATCTGTTAATAGCGATATTAACTGTAAAAATATAGCTGAAAATGCCAATTTTACATTAGGGTCCATGCAACAATGTTATACAAAATATTCCTAATTAATTTGAAAATTGTTTATGACATTTAATTAATGGATTGCCGTCTGCAGTAACATAGTTCATTATGACAATGTTTAGTTAACGAAATAGATTTCCATCATTGTTGAAACGCATGTTTTTAACTATTGTTATGTATGTTTGATAAAATTGTAGAGAATATGTACTGAGTGGGGTGTTTTCGAATCACAATCCAAATCTATAAATTTGAACATAAAGTTTAACATTTATTTGATGTTAAATAAAACATTGCACAGTAATAAATTGAAATACACGAAGAGATTATTTTCCAATTTAGCATACACATGTCAGAATTCCTGTAATTGTCAACAACTGGGCCTCACACATTTATTTAACACAAACAACACTGCATATTTATAAATTGTTTATTACAAATTTGAGAAAGCTCAAGTTTGTTTTATATGTGAACGTATGGATTACACACACATGTTTCTCCCTAACTAAAATGAACACCTTCCATTGTTAGATATCAGTTGTAATGTTTGTTAAAAATAATACAACTTAAAACATTTTACTTCACTGACAGACAGTAGCTAGTATAATGTAATGCAGGATTAATAAGCACCTAATTTACAGATAATGCAAATCGAATAATTTAAGTCACACTTAATAAACTATACATGTACGACATCTCCATAATAGACGCAGTGAATGTACCAGTAGTCACATATTCTCTGGTAATTCAGAAAGTAACTTTTTTAACTTGTCTCTGATTGCATATGCTTCATTCACACCCGTGTTTTCGCCATTCGTATGACATCTCTTTTCACATTGTAAATGTGTTGGCTGAATAACAACAGAAGCGACGAGGTTTGCGGGTGCCCCTTCTCTATCAATTAATATGTTATGGAACAAGCAAATGCACTTAACAATTATGTCTGCTTGAGTAGGATTCATCTCGGTGAACTTGTACAGCAGTCGCAATTTGCTACACATAATACCGAATGCACATTCAACTACTTGACGAGCTTGTGAAAGTCGCTTATTGAAAATTGTTTCTGACAGACCAAGTTTGGGCACAGGATACAGTCTCATTAAGAAGTGTTTAAGCGGGTACGCTTCATCTCCTAGAAGTACGTTGGGAACTGTGATATTAGTTCCTGGGAGAGCAGAGATTCGACGTGTACCCAGTGCCCCTACTCCCTACTCTTTACTACGGTTTGAATTCCAGAAAATACCACCCTCACTCTCTTTTCCATATGAACCTACTTCAATACACAAGAACTTGTAATCAGGCCTAGCAACAGCTTGCGAGACTATTGAAAAAATTGTTTATAATTCCTAAACATGCTACCAGAATGACATGGCATCCGTATGCGCACATGCTTCCCGCAGCCGATGCAGTGTGGAACTTTCCATCGCAACCAGAATTCGTTTCTTATAGCAATAACTTCACCTTCGTCGGGGAAGCGCATGTGTTCTACGCGCAGTTCATCCCAAATCATCACACATGTTTCCTTTACTATTCGCCCAACTGTTACGTCAGACATTCTAAAAGAATATCCAAATGTCTTAACATAACAACACATTTCTTTATATAATTTTCTAGCAATTGTTTACTGGTGTTCTTTGTTTCAATGGACGAGGTGAAGAAAATATGGCAGGGGCTGAGAGACACGTCCAGGAAAGAGTACAAGGTAGTGGAGCACAAATCGGGAGTCGAAGCGCTTGATGTTAGTCATTCGTCTGGGTAGTATTTTGGCCAATTTCTATTTCTGAAACCAGTTATAGCTCACCGGAAATTACAAGGTAATGTCTCCACAACAAATACAACGACCGAAAATGTCGACATACAAGTAGCGGGCGCAAGTACACAGCCATCTAGCTCCCAAAATGAAGTAGATGCTTCACAACTCGTCGACAACAGATCAGACGTTTTAGCTCATACATCCCGACAATGCTTCCGAAGGCATGAGACCTCCGCCTACGTCATGTGCTAAAAAACGCAAACAAAACATTGATTACAGTGTAAATGGGTCGTTCCTTGAACTCGAACGACGAAATGTGGCCTGCTCTCAGATAGTACAGCCTTCAAGCAAAACAGCAATTATCAGTTTTGATAAGTCTGCTTCCCTATTTAATGCAGGTTCCCCATCACAGAAAATTAGCAGTCAGACGTAAGCTCCAACAGGTACTTATCGACGAGGAAGAAAGAACTATCCAGCAGCCACTATATTCTCCATCAGAACATTCTTCAAATACGCCTCCATCAACTGTCAGTAGTCCCTTACTCTGTGCCGTGTCTTCCACTAGAAAATACTAATCAACTGCAGCACGATTCACTGGCAGAGCAACAGATAGACAGTTTTGTATGTTATTTTGCAACCTTTCCTGAGACTGTGTAGCACCTCACATGATATCATCAGCTTTCATGTAAATACGTTTCTTTGTATTTGTCATATTACGTGTCACTAAAGAATTAACATAACTAATTATTTACAAGTTATTCTTATGTACTACTTACCTTAAGGTTTCTGCCAATCGTTCCTCAGGTTTAATGACTTCTCTGAAATTTGACGATTTTGTGATACGTGCAGCAATGTTTAAAATATATTTAAATATCTCATTACTCATCCGGTAGTAATCAAAAAAACTTCGTACCATCCTGTTTGAGTTTGTTATGTAGATGGTGAAACTCGCCGTGGCAAGACCTTTCCAAGTATCGGGTGTACCCAATACTTTCTTCGCTTTCCTCTACGTCTCCTCATATAGTTGCGAATGTCTAATAATAAAATATATTCTACATCCACTCCGATCAATGTTATTACTAACACAGCACTATGTCAATTAGCCTTAAGTCATTTTCTCGTCGGCCGACCGCCGTCTCTAATGGACGATGTACCAAGTCGTCCATTAAGACGGCCGAACACTGTTGCAGTGCACGGCTAGGCTTAATGTTAGTATTTCACTCCTTCGGAATATGAATGCAGTCATTACAAAAGCAGAAGAATTTGAAATTTACTGGGGCAGACATTTTATCATAATTTGAGCAGCGATCGGTGCCAACCCTCATTCCAGGTTCTAAAGTACGATGTGAAAAGCAGGGTGTTTGTGGACTTTGTTACTCAACAGGGAGGAGACTATAACTGTAATCAGGCATTATCTCTAATGAATTCGAGAAATCCGTCTTCTGCTTAAAAATAAAAATCGTCTCGCCCTGATGGTATTCATTACGCGTTTGTACAAAACTTGCCAGTTTAAGGTAAAATCTGACTACCGGGCTTTTTACTCTCAGTTTACAATAAGGATCCTTTCCTTCATTGAGATGATTCAAACCTGATACCAGATTTAAAACCTGGGAGCGATTAGGGAGATGTGTCCAGTTATCGATCGATTTCACTGATTAGCAGTGTCTGCAAAATATTCGGCTCATGTATTGCCTTGAGCGGTAAATCGTCTTGTATGCGTAGAGGCTATTCAAAATTCCTTTATACAGCGACAACACCTCCATGAGTCTTTTTTGAATTAAAGAAGGCCTATAACACTACATTGTGTTATGGTGTCCGTAAACAGCTACATGGATGGGGGTTTCGTGGATATTTCCCTACATTCTCCAGTAATGTTACGTATCATAGAATATTCCATGTTAGAAACTGACTTTCATACTCGGGTGTTCGTTCAGGAAAATAGGGTGCCTCGGGGTAACATTTTGAGTGTTACCCTGTTTGGTATAGCTATAAACAGCATTGTTTCCGTTGTATGGCCCCCTGTGCATTGTGCACTTTATGTGGATGATTTCTTAATATATTACAGTTCATCCACCCTGTATGCGGTGAAGCATCAGATTCAGCTGGCTGTCCACCACCTAACCGAATTAGCGGGTTGTGCACTTTTGGGAAATACATTGTGTTTTCCCCTCTCTTGGCGTATATTTGTACAGAAATGTCTTCCTGTTACACACCGTATTAAGTTCCTGGACATAATTTTCGATTCGAAGCTTTTATGGCTTCAACATATGAATCATTAAAAAAACATTTGAAGGACATAGCTCTTCTGAAGATGCTTATTAGACGTAATTGGGGTGCGGACAGGGTGACTTTTCTCCGCTTGTACAGAGTGATCGTCCGTAATAAGTTGGATTTTGGGAGTTCTGTGTGCTGCTCAGCATGATCATCAGCGCTGAAAATGTTTAACCCTGTTCTCCATTCCAGTATGCACTTCGAGACTAGTGCTTTTCGTACAAGCACAGTCATAAGCCTTTGTGCGGATTCTGGTGAACCACCACTGCAATATAGGTGTGAGCAACTTTTGCTGCATTATGGGAAGAGTACTGTCGGACCCATCGCACCCTTTGTGTGTGGATTATGACATGTCCCATACATAGCTTTACGATGTCTGACCTAGTACATACAGCTGTACTATGACCGAGCTACTGCCACCAAACCTGCATGTACAATTTGCGCACTCCCGGGTGCAATATAGCGTGTTCTAGGACGTGCTTCATAATTCATGTCTTTATCTGCCATGGGTGACATCAGGTGTTGGTACGGCTTGAACTAGCTGAGTTAGCCAAGCCTACCACAACTGCTTTATGTCTAAACAGCCTATTCTATTATCTTGTTATCTCTGATTTTGGAAATTTTTCCTTTTTTTTACACATCAAGTCTGATGCCTCTACTGAGTGTGCATTCGTTGCTGGCTCCGAGAGGCATCTGTTTGGACTTGCACTGCAGTTAAATTACTACATGACAGAGTTCTATGGAATTTTTTAAGCTGTGTGTTTTATAAGTAGAGGTCTTCCGCAAGTGGTTTGCTCGGGTTCGTTAAGTGCATTAGAAGCCTTGAGGTGATGCTCCTCTGCCCATTCCCTTGTTTCTTTACCCGAGGGCAAGCTGGGGGTGGTTGAACAGACTGGTGTAAAGGTCGTATTCCCGTGGATCTCTGGCTATGCGGTATCACTGGAAATGAGGCAGCTGAAGTATGCAGCCTTCAACCCAGTAATCCTTGTGTCCCAGTGTGTGATGTGCTGCATGCAGCACGAGCTTCTGTTTGGATAACTTGATAGTGCGAATTGCAAACGGCCCTCTGACCATTAAACTTAGAGCTATAAAAGACTCAGCTACCAGTAAGCAATGTATCCCGCTGGTATACAAGGAGGATGTCTTTGTTACATGGTTACACTTGCGTCATACACAGGCATTTGCCATTTGGTGAACCTCCTCCTGTTTGCTATGTATGTGACACTCCTTTAACTGTCCTTCACTTCGTGTTATATTATTAGTCTAGTCAAATTACACACAAATATATTGTTTTGCTGCATTAAAGCATGTATTTTCAAAAGTTTTATGAATGTGTAGTGGCAGGTCCCGTGAACAACACCTAATAAAATCCCATCGATTTCCGGTGCCGCTAGGGCAGGGGGGGGGAGGGACAAAGTCCCGTTTTTTCAGATTTTGGTACGTATACCTAAAACGGTGCATCAGACAGAAATTGTTATTCTTTCCAGAATTAAAGTTTATTAAATTTACTACAAAACAAGTTTTGTAACATTTTTCTCTTTGAGTTACTGTTTTCGTGGTAGGAGCCGGCGAAAATCGAAAATTTTCAGAAAATGTTGTAACGCTTCACGCTTTTTACAAAATTTACCTTTATGAATCTTTTTATTCCACTTTACTCGATACCCACAGGAAAGAAAATTATAGATAATTAAATTTTATTCAAGAATATACGGCATATTTTTATTAATTGATCTTCACTCAGTCAAAAGTTGAGCAATTTCAAGTTTTGGGGTACGATTTCGAAAATATGCTTGTAAACTGCTCATCGTTTTATTTTCGTTTTCAAGGGCGTTAATAACTTTCTGTATGATTTTATTTATTAATATATACATAATTGGTATTTATTACCCATAATACATACATAAGTAGAAAGCCACATTATGTATATATATATATATATATATATATATATATATATATATATATATATATATATATATATATATACAGGGTGTATTTGAAATGAGTTTACAGGTCAACGGGGCGATGTAGACGACGCCGAGACAATTACATTGATATAGGACACGTAAGGTCGGACACATCTGGAAATGCCCGAAAAGTGGCTCACAAAATTGAACGTGACGTCACAGTGACATTTATTGAAGGTTATCGTTTGCATTGTTATTACGAGTGATTGTGTAAACGTATTGTTAAAAAGTGTGGATTTACCAACGTAGGACTAGGAGGAGCTGAAATAACGACTTTCACTACTTTATGGGACAGGAGGACGACGACACGTAGACTCTCGACATAAAGGGGGCTTCTCCACCACCTGGCCAGTAATTTATACAACGACTATTTAAGAACACATGCATGGTGGGCCAGGATCGCCATACTTTTGGATCACTTACCTTAATTACTTCTCGACATACTAGGATACTCTGGTTTACGTGCATCAATCCTTCTCTAAACATGGTAGAGCAATTTTTTACTCGCTATAGCTATACAAGAGAACCAGAAATCTTTTTGGGAACGCGGTAGTTACAAAAATAGTAAGAGAAAGAAAAGAAGAATAGATAAATAAATATAAAATAAAACTACAATGTGCTCACTATCTTATTCGTACCAAGGACGGTACTCTCATCTTACCAAGGTTTGAAAACTTCTAATTATTTACTGATATCTTCGAAAACATAAAGAGAAGCTAAGTATTATAATACTCTTATGACTAGAGAGAAAGGGAGAGCATATACTACAAATTGTAAATAAATAAACTGTAACCTTCTTCGGTTCGCACAACATGTTTAATTAACAAATTAGAAAATTTAAACATTTCTATAATACAGATCGTAGGCTTCAGATTTTGTATAAAATCTCCATAACTGAGAGTTTAATTTACAAGACAAATCAAAACTAACGCCTCGTGTCCAACTACGAATGGTATTAA
>PNEQ01020848.1:0-23074 GCA_003012365.1 Medauroidea extradentata
ATAGGTGATTCGGAATAAAGTGAACACTCAAAAAAGCCCTGATTAATTTCTATTTCCTGCCAGTTTATATCTTTCCGCCGATGTTAACACAAATAATGCCACGTGCTTTTATTTACATAGGGTCGTGCAATGTTTACAACTACATTAAACTGCTCCGATAAATTTTAGCTACAATATCTACTCATTAAATGCACGGGGGATGAATGTAAGATATAAAAAAGTAATCGTAGTTATAAATACCTGCGAGTTAATGTCTGGTTTCTGTCCATCGACTAATCTAAACAACACGCCTCATTATTGCCGTTACAAATCTCGCAAATGAGGGCATATTTTATTTTAATTTGTAACGCAAAACCGCCACTACAACAGACATGACACACGCTATTCAATAATTCAAGTTTCGTTCAGTTCTACTGCCACGAACAACGACGACGCACTTCAGAAACAATAAATAACGTATTTTCTTAACATGTGAAATAAAAAGTATGTTGTTTCTAGGCTAGCAAACGTAAAATATAATATACAGATTACCGATGGTTTCACATCATTTCGGCAATGATACTCAAAGTAATTTACAATACTTTTGAATGTGTATATACTAAAAACAGGAAAACGCACGCAAATGATGCAACCAAATATGCAACTTGGCGGCGAGAATTTAACTCTGATGCCACCTGTAGGTGGAGTTTTGAACTGTCTGAAGCACGGAGCAAGCGATAACGGCCATGGCGACTCGAGATCGACGATAGCGTCACATAATTCTCGCGCCAATCGAGTCTAATTATAATATATGTATGAATGTCAATAAGATAATAAGTAAATATTTTGAAGTGTATTAAATACAGACATGTCGAGTTCATCATATGTTCTTTCACTAATGTTGTATTCAAATAGGAAAATACACGGAACTACGTACAATAAATCGCTACCAACCATACAAGCAGTAAAGTAACTCTTGTTAGTGGTGATGTATATGCAGTAACGGCTAGTGATTTTTTTCAAACGTTTAATCTTTAGTGCTCACTTTATTCCGAATGGCCTATATCAGCCATCTTGTGAACGTTCGTACAGTTGCGCTATATGTCCGCTCTGCACGCTACTAGTATCTACGTTCTCGTACAATTCATCAACAACGCCGAGGGAATGTTTTTACGTTAAGTTATATAAAACTGCGCAATGAATAAATACATCCGCTTATTCCTTCTTTCTTTTGTGAATAATTTACAAGGGCATTTTACTAGTAAGGTATGCCTACTTTTTTTTTCCATTAAACGCTACGCAAATCGGGCCATTCGCTTGTGAGATGGCACTCCACAGCTCGGTTTTCTCTTTTTTTTTTTAGGACAAAGGTCGATCACATGTATTGTTTAGCGGTGTTCTTTTGATCGTAAGACGTCTGCCCATTGATATAAATTTATATTTCAACTATCACTTGCGTTATTTTTCCGTTAAATGCTACGGAAGTCGGTCTATTCGCTCGAGAGAAGACACTCGGAATCTCGATTTTCTCATTTTTTTAGGAAAAGGATTGGTCTTATCTATTGTTTAGCGGTGTTCTTTTGATCATAAGACGTCTGACTATTGATATAAATTTATATTTCAACTATCACTTGCGTTATTTTTCCGTTAAATGCTACGGGAGTCGGGCTATTCACTCGAGAGAAGACACTCGGAATCTTGATTTTCTCATTTTTTTGGGACAAGGGTCGGTCATATCTACCGCTCAACAGTGTGACGTCTGGCTACTGATATCAATTTATGTTTACATTATTACGTTAATTAATTTCCCGCAAAACGCTACGGAAGTCGGGGCTTAGAGACACTTTGCAGAAAAAATGCAATTTTAAAATTTTCTGTTATGGTAGGGGGGGGGGGGGGCAAAAAAAGTCGCTATCGAATTTACGAAGGTAGCGATTTTACGAATGCGATGAGAGGAACCGTGAGTATCCGTAAAATCGGGGGTCTAGTGTACTATTCACTATTGCTTCAGAACAAAATTTTTTTGAGTCCATGAATGTGTTACAACATGGGAGTACTGTAGTTCAATTCTGTTAATGTCTGTAATAATAATGATTATAACCAGGAAAATGTACTGTGTACTACTTACTCTGTACATTATAAGTTTGCCTGATTTTGACATTTCTCTTCTGAGAAAATTGTCTACCAACTTCATTGTGTTGACCTTCAAACCTTCCTGACTTCCTGCAGTCCTGTTTAAGATGGTTTTCGCAGAAATTAAAAATGTCAAAATTAGGCAGACTTACACTGTACAGACTACAATACAGTGGAACCTCATTATAACAACTATGAATGACACCAAAAACTGTCTTTACACAAGCTCTGTGTTATATCTAGACAACTTAGATGTATTGTAGAGAGATGGTTAACATAAAACAATCTTTATATAGGCCATTCGGAATAAAGTGAGCACTAAAGATTTAACCTTTGAAAAAAATCACTAGCCGTTACTGCATATAAGTCAACATTAACAACAGTTACATTATTGTTTGTATGGTTGGTAGCGAATAACTGCATGTAGTTCCGTGTATTTTCTTATTTGAATACAGCATTAGTGAAACAACATCAATTGCAAACGACCTCTCTGTATTTAGTATACTTTAAAATATTTATTTAAGTTCATACGGACATATCTACTGACTGTACAATTTTATTTAATTAGCGGCAGCAGAAAGCGACGCAACCGAGTCGATTATCGTTGGCACACGCCGCTAACGCTTCGCGCCACAGAGGTGGTATAACATTTCACCGACAGATGGCACCAGAGTTAGGTTTTCGCCGCTTGGAAGCGAATTGCGTCATTCACCTTGTTTGTCCGTTGTGTAATGAACATCGGTTTCTGATAAACACATATAAAAGTATTAGAAGTGACTGTTCATGAATATCATTGCTAAATTATGTGAAGTCATTAGTAATGTAAGATGTTATGTTTTATGCTCACCAGGCTGAGTATCTGGAAATAGAAACGGCATTTTCCCCCCTGTTTCACAAATTAAGAAAATACGTTATTTATTGTTTCTCTTTATGTGCGTCGTCGTCGTCCATTGCAGTATGCTGAACGGAACTTGAATTCTTGAGTTGCGTGTGTCATGTGTGTTTTTAGTGGCGGTTTTAATTTTAAAGTTCGAATATACTGTGCATGCATTTACAAGATTCGTAACCGTAATAGCGCAGTTAGAGTAGACACAGAGAAAGCAGTGTTATTAGACGTTTACTCGCAGGTATTTATAACTAAGATTACTACTGAGTATAGCACATATTCTACACTCGTGCATTTAATGAGTACATATTGTAGCTAAAATTTATCGGAGCACTGTAACGTAACTGTAGACATTGTACAAGCCTATGCAAATTAAAGCACGTGGCAATGTTGATGTTTACATGTAGCGGAGAGATATAAACTGGCAGAAAATAGAAATTAATCAGGGCTTTTTTGAGTGCTCACTTTATTCCGAATCACCTATAACAAAGTTTCACTGTAATTGAGTCCTTCAACTTGATTTGCCTTCCTTGTTACTACAATTTCAATCAAGTATAGATCCCAACAACTCGAAAACACTTGGGTTAAATGTGTTACGGAAACAGTATTTTGTACATATGTACTACAATAATTTTAGCATCCATCTACATACCAATACTTTTATACAATATAAAATGGTTTACAATAAAGCTTAAATGCAGATAAATCTCTTACCTTATAAAAATACAAAGACAACCATGAAACTTAATAGCAATTAACAGTAGTAAAAAGCAACATGTAGCACATCACACCCATGGTTGTGTATCCTATATTTCTATATGGTTGTGTTAATAAGATGTGTACTTCTGATATGCAGTTCTCTCACTGATGATTGGATATACAGATGCAGAAAGGAACCAACCCACAAAATAATTTATTTTGACATAATCATACTTTTTTTTTTACGTGAAAAATGGCCTTTAGCTTTCGCCCACGGCCAATAACTCCAATCAATACACGAAACGAGTCAATAAGTAGAACCAATATCCATTAACAGAAAACACTATCAAACTCTAGAAACTCCCAGAACATCACAAACACGTAATGTGCCGAATTCCCGACACAGGATCCAAAAAACAGAACCGTCCACGACGGCAGCTACTGAAGAACTTTTGTAATCATACTAAGTAGAAGGCAAAGGTCCAAAATGTCCTAGAAAAAGAACAAACATCAAATGATAATACATATTTGAAGGAAAATAAAATCCCAAAAAAAAAAAAAAAAAAAGTGGTTTATACAAGGTTTAGATACACATGGTAAACTTTGACCCTGAATATTTCTCATTTCCAGTGAACAGACAGTTGGTTCCATTTTGCACAACTATGTCCAACTGACAACTTCTTACATTTAGATTGCTGGACTTTGAATTCAGTATAATATTTTTATTTTATTTTGCAAAGATAATTTTGTTTGAATTTATTCACGAAGCTTGGTGATTATCAATATGTTATCTTGTGACAGACAAGTGATTCATCTGTGTTTTAGGGCTGGAACTATAATTATGTAAAATGCAGTAAGAATTTGATATCACTACACTACAATAAATCATTTCATAAAAAAAATTAAATTAATAAAATGGATTTAAGTTAAACTTTTACTACACAATATACCGGTAAGTTTTATTTTGTGCCAAAGAAAGACTGCAGATGCTCTTCCAGCACACACAACCACAGTCCACCGCGAGCGATGTCCGTGAGTCCGCACTCGTGCGTACCCAAACCTTGTGTCGCAGCCTGTGACACCCCTTACCTAACCCAAGCTCGTACCCACTTCTACCCAGTTTTCAAGTATTGAGATGGCCCGCAGCGCCATAGTTGAGTAGTTAGCAGTAAAAGAGTTGGAAGTTATGTCAATATTATAACTCTCTTCGGGGTCAAAGAGTTGATTGCCAAGTACTCAATGCCACTAGCAAGGTCTCAGTTCTCATTCTCGCTCCAGTATGTCTCGGCCCGAAGTGCCATGTCTTGTATCTCATGTTGGAAGGGCCTGAAGCGCCTTGTCAAGTTGCCTTGTATCCCATGTCAAAATGACCCGCAGCATCTTGTCCAGTTCATATGTCTCGTAGCTTAAGCTATTGCATCTCATGTCGCAAATACTATTGTATCTTATGTCAAACCATTGTGAAGCTCTGTTTCTATCAAGTTGGGGCAGACCCAAACCTCGGATCATCAATCATGTGTACTATGTTTAGTAACTTGCATCAAGTGTCGTGTTCTGTTGTGAATAAATGCATCCTGTGAAACCTAATTTACTTGATCTTCTCCTTTAATGAAACCTACTTGCATACCAACCTGTGATAATCAATCTAAGACGAATGACGTACGCCTCTCCCCTTTTATTTGTGTGAAGATTCACCTTCCCTGTGCTATCATTACTAAGGCTTTCCTTGTTGGCTTACTTGGTAGTCGCTCACTGGGTCAAGATTACGGTAGCTCTAACTTGAGAAGATTTACCCACTACTCATGCTATGTATATTAAGAACCTTCCTGAGACTCATGTTGCTCTGAAGCAATTACGCAACCAGTAAACCAAAGAGGCAGGAGAAAGGCATCAGTATTATTTCAATAACAATATTCAGATATGTAAAAAGTCATAGAATCAAGACTTAATTTTACTGGTGTAATGTTAAAGTTCAAGAATAACACACTTCATGACTTAATATTAAAGAGAGATATTTGTAGTATAAACAGACAATCAACTTGTGTAGCATTACAGAAATACTAGATACTGTAAATATGACACAAATATCGTGTACTATGTGGAAAAAACTGTGATTTGACAGCAATAAGTATGTATGTAAGTATGTTGTGTTGTAAATAATTCAAATAAAGTTCCTAAATAATTTAGGAAATTTGTATGGATTCTTTGTAACATTCCTCCATCAAAACTGACTGCATACTATGGCAATAATTAGTAAAAATACATGCTGCACATTGGCCCTCAGCAATAAAATATGTACATATGTGGGTTATTGAGTAGCAATAATTGGCATCACAAGTAAAACGTGGGTGTTATCAAAATAAAACCAGAATTAAAACAAAACTACATTTAATGACTTTTCATAACCCTTGCCAACCTGGACAGTCACATTTCTTTTGTCTCTACAACACAGGTGATGTATGATGCTTCCCCCCCCCACCCAAACTTTGTGTCATGTTACGAATATGTCATACACAATGGTTCATAAGCTGGGTCTCACTATGCTTACCACTGCTCTACCATGTACGTACTGTATTACCAGCCAGCACTTTGCTGTGCATATGCTGGAAGTTATTGAAATCAGCACTGTAATTGGTGGATGACAGTGGACAATATGTTGTAAATAGCCCTCACAAAAAACCCTAGGCAAATTATTGATAAATATGAAATGTTTTCGATACAAACCCTTTTAATTTGGAATGAGTTCAGACATTTATTGATTATGACAAACAATACAAGTTGTCTTAACTAATTCAAGACTCTTGCAATAGAGTTGAATGATGTGAAGTAAACTTGCGGACATAAGCCAGCAGCAAAATTTGGGATTTTGAGCACCGGTGAGAAAGTAAGGAGCAGTGGCGGAATGCAAGGGCGAAGGAATGTGAATACCCTGAGAAAAAAAGTATGTAATAGCCAACAGCAATGTCTGCCACATTTCCCACTTGCAAAAATCAGTAACAACTCTGCCAGAGATTGAACATGGATTGCTGTAGTGGGACCAAGAGGTTGGGTCACTACACCATAGGTACATACACACAGTATCTAAGATTATGTAAATTAATTACAAGGCTAGTACAAACAACTTTTACAGTAATGTGTGAAATAATGTCAGCGTGATTCAAAGTTACATCGTCCAAATACTGCAACTGGTATTTTCCCCTGCATTCAATGCATACAGATTACATAACCACATTCATGGATAAAGTCTACACATTTGATTTTAAAACTACATAAATTCAGACTGTAATCACTGCTCACCAATTACATTCATAGTTATTATTAAAAAATTGAAACATGGGAAATTAATTTCCACAACTTGAAACATTTAATTTACGTATAACATTGAATTTACAACAAATATTTATTTGGAAATAGGCTTACAGAGGACACAATTCTATGCTTTTATGTAGGTACACTCGTCGAAATCACGGTCGTAGAAGAACAGGTCTGGACACTCGCCTGGATATTTGACCCCCTTGTTGTTTGGCTGTAGTTCACCAAGTTACTGAGAATATTGTGTGTTATTGGCGCTGATGTTACGGCGGTCGGACTAAACTCCGCCCACTTCCTTCCCGCTAAGATAAACAATTTATCAAAATGTATTTTTTATCAATTTATGAAATACTTTCTTCGCTCACAAATTTAAGAAAATGCTCCAGCAATCTTTATTTACTTTATAAATTTAACAATGGAAAAAAAGTGGGCGGAGTTTGAGTCCGACCGCCCGGAAAACAGCGCCAAAAAGTACGACATTCCCGGTAACTTGACGAACTACAGCCAAACAACAAGGGGGTCAAGCAAAATACATTGTTAAATAGGCGAGTGTCCAGACCTGTTCTTATACGACCGTGGTCGAAATACATAGACATTGCAGTTGTGTAGCTCAAAAATGCAATTTTTTCCTTTGTTTAGTAAACAGTAAATAGGTACTATTTTAAATTTAAATTTATTTAATTAATGTTAAATTCAAAATTTTTTCGAACTCAATTAAAAAATGTTGTCCTTTAACGAAAGCCTTATTGCAAAACCTTCAACCTGCAATGTTCGCAACATCAATATAGTAGCACAAGGAATGTAAAACATAAGACACGATTAATTCACAGCATAACCTCATGAACACAAAATCTCAGTAACACAATGTTCCTATTTATACAACAGAGTGGTTATTTTCACCACCGGGGAATGAAATGGAAATAAAATTTAAATATATATGCATAAAAAAATTATTTTATTTGTAAAGTATCAATAGGTGTTTCACAATAAACGGAGTACTTTTAAAAGTCACCTGTGCAAAACTCATTGACCATTACTGCATACAACAAGACAGACAGACTGGCTGACTGCCATGTCTCTTCACCCAATGAAGCTGCTCTACGCAGCGAAACACGTCACGATACACGCTTCCATGATTAAGTGTCATCGTCTGTATTCGCTTGTATCTGTCAAGTACCAACACGTAAGTACGTACTTGTATTACATCAACATTACAGGCCTGCTGTTTTAACGGATTTTATCCGTTTTAACGGATATTTCCAACACCTGTTTCTCAACAGTAGATACAATAATTACCGGCGCACATGAATGGATTAACGAGATTTTGTAATCTTTTTTTGTTTACTCTGCACCTAGAAATATCTTTTTTTGGGAGAAAAAGTCACGGTATAGACCAGTAAATACAGGAAACATTTACGAATTACTTTACACCAAAATAAATCTTAAAGGAAATTTTTTTTAAAACACCTCATAATGGTGACATCCCATATTTTGGCCCAAAAATTTGGTCAAAAACATGTTTACATGCGGCACCGTGATGCAAGCAAAGTACATCACATCCAAGACCATAGAAAAACTCATGCAGATATATTCGTTATTCAACAATAAGTAGCTGGTTCAACATGTTCACAGTGTCTCTAAACTTGTTCTACAAATTTTTACAAATGGGATAACGGGTGGAAAGTTTTACTGCTATTTTACTGAAACTAGTTAGAAAATAATTCAATCCGTAAAAACATTAACAATAGAATGTTTACACTTTTACAGTATAACATCTCAGTTTTACACAGTACATATTAATAATTTACTATACAAATTTATTTCACTATCAAAATTTTACAGCAAAAATTGTCTAATGCTTCAGAAAAGTACGTAAACGTAAGTTGGAAATATTACAGGATTTTTTAATGCTAATTACAGGATTTTGAAAACTAACTTGGTGGCAGCCCTGTTATAGCAAGTACAGAAGCAGATCCAGGAGGGTGGTCTTTAACCTTTCAAAGCACAGTTTAGCCTTAAAATATTACAATTTCTTAAAGGGAAATATGAATTCACTTTTTTTTTTATAAAATATCTTAAATAGCAACATTTTACAACTTAAAAATCTAAATATTCTGAGGGAAAAGCCTCCACCCCCCCCATTTTTGACTCGAGATTTGGTTATCTCTCCTTTTTTATGCATGTCCCCCCCACCTCCTCTTTCTCTAAACACAGAGATGGATCCACTCCTCAGAAAGTAAGTTTACATTTATACAGACTGTACAGTTTAATTTTGTACGTGCGAGCAGAACGTTACACACCTAGTTGTGTGAATCTTTTCATTCTCCTGCATGCTGCTATAAACTAAAGTTCAAAATACTACCAGCGATTGCATGAAGCATAGCATGTATGTTGTTCAGTAGTACACATGCACACTAAAGTATCAACCAGGGAGCATATATGAAGAGACTTTTAACTCAACGTTATACATTGAAAAACATATTGTTAACTGAAGACGTCCAAAGTAGACCGGAATTTTACATACGGTACACAAACCTCAGAACATGCAATTAAATACAATTTTCATTCTTTCTCATAAATAGATTTTTATTTTTTGTTTTGAAAGGATTTTTTTGTTAGTTTTACCTATTTTGTCTAATTGCATGTTCACATAAAAAAAGGTGGCCACATTAAATAATCAGCTGGGGTTAGGTAGGTTTTTCTGTTATGTGCTTACATCCAAAAAACTGCAAACAAGTCCGGTTTCCATGACTTTTCGGATGTTTGACAATTCTACTAGAGTAATATAACAATTCACCAAGAAGCTTGGCTTACTTCTATTTGTTTACTTCTTCTAATAAATAAATACTGTACAAACAGAAACACAAAACAGTAGGCATCATTGTAAAGTGACAGTCCTTCCCCTGTAGTTATTGTAATTTGAAATCACTTGGCATAAAGAAACCTAGCAGCTTTTCAAAGTACTGTCTGTCCTGCATGATAAATAATTAATAATATTTCATACTGGTACAATCAAATATAAATTGTGTGACAAGCATGCCAATGCATTAGGCAATACAGCAGATGAGCAATAGTTCGTGGAAAAACAGCTGATTCCCCCAGCATGCAATCTACTCTGTCACTGGCTTCGCCCATTGCTATCTTCATAATATAATTTTCATTATTACGTGTAACTCTTGAACATAGTACCTACTACAGTAAATAAAATTACAGTAACTAGTACTGTATTTGTTAATGGAATGGCATATGTTACTACAGATGCATGTCACTAAGGGCTGAACTTTGGGTATCTTCGGTTAAAGATACATTTTCCTTATTCGAGTTACAGGGGTTTGGTATCAGCATACCATTTATCGCCACACAATCTGAAGTCATAGGTACTATTACAGTACAGTATATTAATTGTTATATTTCACTGCTAGTCTTGGTATTTGGAATAACTTCCCAAACCATTAGAAAGCAAACATCTTTATAACATGTTAAAATGTCTTGGGATGTACAGGTTTCTCTTTAGAGCACAAAGCTTCCAATTAAGAAGAGAATAAAGCCAAGAGAATTTATGTGCAGCCAATAATACGTTTGTTCTACCTGTAGTATTTGCAGTACGATTCTGTCGACAGTGTAAACGAAAACTCGATTAAACAAAATGTCACAGTTTCAGAAAATATTGTCGCTACGTAAATTGATATACTATTGTAAAATCCTAGTTAGTTTAATATGAAACTTCAGATTACAGTTCTTAAAAATCTTTTGGCTATATTAATTTTTGTTAAATCAGAGTTCATAAAATCACGGTTCTACTGTATTTTGTTTTAAAAATGCTAATTTTAACATAAACCATCAATAAACAGTAATTTAGAACTGCTTTAAACAATTCTCACTTTATCAGTAATGTAATTGAGTGGGGTTTATTACTCAAACCTTGTAATTTAAAATGACTACAGTACTATAATGTCAGTGTTGTTACAGCAGTAATGTTATTGTTGGTAACCTATTGAAGCAATGAACAGCACCCATGACCCATTAATTTCAGTAGGGCTCAGTACTATAAAATCAATGAATTTATAAATCTGCTCACGTACAGTAAACTCCCGATTATCAGTGCACCGATTAACCAGTTTTTGGATTATCCGTACGACATTATACATGTTGAACAAACGTAAAACCAAATAGTTCTGTCAAAAAAAAACCTTTTTGGAACATAAGAGTGTCAACCCTTGCACGCACAAATGGATTAACGAGATTTCAAAAGAATGGATTAACAAAATTTTTACATAAATGTTTTTGTGTTTACTGTGCACCCAGGACATATATTAATTTTTTTTGGTGAAAAGGTTGTAAAATACGGTATTTGTAGGTAAAACCATAAGTCCTTATGGTATTTGAGTTAATTATGAATGCAGTTATTTCAATTTTTTTTACATCTTTATCTTAACAACACATGCAATTTTCCAGTTATCCGTGTTTCTCAATTATCCGTGCATGGTGCTGCACCAATTAACACGGATAATCGGAAGTTTACAATATATTTTTTTCCTGCTGTTCTCAGAAATTACTTACCTAATCTTAATATATAAAATGAAGTGTCCTGACAAACACACTCACTCACTCATCAATGCACAGCCCAAACCGCTGGACCTAGAACCATAAAATTTTGAGGGAAACTTCCACTTGCCCCGTAGGCACCGACTAAGAAAGGATTTTTCGAAATTCGCTAATTAAGGGGGTGAAAGGGGTGAAATGTGTTTTAAAAGAATCCTTGATATCTCATTAATAGGGAATGCTATCATAAATTTTTTAACTTCATAATATTGCCCAAAGAAATGCATACTGTATTCGCAAATTTTTCGATTTTGCGAAATTCGAAAACTAAGGGGGTGAAAAGCAGTAAAATGTGTTTTTCATTAATCTGTGATACCTCCTAAACCATTTCAGATATTGAGGTGATTTTTTTTTAAATTATGCTTAAGTAAATATCTAAAAAGTTAAAGTATTTTTAAAATTTTTCGAAACTCGTCCTTGAAAACTTAAAAAAATATGTGTTTTTTAATTAATCCCACTTATCTCCTAAACCAGTGAAAATATTTAAATGGTTTCTGCTTTAAAATAAATCTTACGTAAATATAAAAAAAGTAATTTCAGGATTTTTTGAAATACGCCCTTGAAAGCTGTTAAAAAATAAAATGTGACTTCAAATAATCATCTGTACCGCCTATACCCGTTGAGATATTGAGATGATTTGTTGATAAGAATGAAGCATACGTAAATATCTACAAATCAAATTCAGGTTTTTATGAAATTTGAAAATTAAGTAGGTGAAAAGCACTAAAATGTTACAGTCTCCCGAAAAAAGAGAATGATCACGGAGAAATAATTCAACAGTTGTTTCTTTTTGCCAACCTACTCATAAATAAAACCTCTTTGGATTGTAGGCACTACATACGAAAGAATTATCACGGCCTGCCTTTAACATTCACTTAAAAAGTTTGTGGTGTGGAAGGGATGGGGTTACGGGTTCGCATCCCGTGCAAGACTCTGCGATGGGAATTACTATGACATCATACGAGCATACTGCACGTGCTCTTTACACTGAGCTAAAACAGTTAATTATAGTTCACTGTTATTGAGTACGCTAGCTGTTAAATGCCTTCATCACATATTTTATCCAGAGTTACTGTTTACATTACATAATTTCACGCGGGCAACGCCGCAGCCGGCCGGCTAGTTGTATATATTTTCTTTTATTATTTGCACAGGCGAGTCCCATTTTTATAAGCCAAAAATGGTAAATAAGTTTGTTTTTGTAATGCACAGTAATGCCAGTGTTGTTAAAATTTCTAATATTTAAGGTTACTATAACAGTAACAGTAGTGATTAGTGAGGGTCCCTCCAGAATTTTCTAGGCTGCCAATACAATTTAAAGTCATATATATTCTTTTCAGAACAATTAGTGTGATCCAGGTGTTGTGAAAATAATTTTAAATTGGCATTCATTTAAATTCTGGTTATGTTCAAAGATTTTTCTTTTCATTAATTTTCTCCATATGCCAATTTAATAATTACCAGGCCTGGAACTTGAAGCGATACAATACTCTTACAGGCCGCAACAGTCTTTCAGCAGAGAGGTGTTGGGCAGAGTCAGTCACCATGGAGAGCTGCTCAGACCGGGTGGTTGTGTGGTCGGTGGCACTGCTCACCAGTAAAATGCGGGACAAGAATGACCAACACACGTTCGCTGCTTTTCAGACTTTGTAACTTAAGATGTAAATGAACGTATGTGTCTTGGAAGCTCGTATAGACTTTGAGATTAAATTGCAAGGAAGAGAAACGTCTTGTTTATGGCGTGATCATACTTATCTTCTCCGGTAAAATTTTGTTCAAAGATTTCAAAAAATAATTTAGCGCCACTATTTTCAAACACAGTGAACTCTCTCACTCACTCTCTCTCTCTCTCATATATATATATATAAGAAGTAAATAAAAGGTTTTTCAAAAACCACTTGTAAAAAGACGTCATCGTAACAAGAATGTTTTTTTTGGAGAGAACTAAATTTTTGTGACGTTTTACAATTCTTGTAAGCAGCTATCTAAATAAATAACATAATTACAAAATGCCAAAGTTCAATTCCTTGGAGGTTTCCATTACAGAGGTTCACATCATTTTCACATGTCACGAATAAGAATTCCAAAAATTAAAACACAAAACACTGAAATACTGTGAAACATCTTTAAATTAAATGAATGTTGCACAAGTCAGAAAGTGAACACACACATATAAATAGAATATATAAATGTTTTTTTTATTTCACAGTAATAATAAAACTCCTGTGCTGACATCATCTCAAAGAGATGCACGTGACTGTCTCCTACCACATAACACACTACACACGGCTAGTAGTTGTTGTCGTAGTTGTTATCATAGTTGTTGTCATAATTGTTCTCATAGTTATTGTCATAGTTGTTGTCGTAGTTGTTATCATAGTTGTTGTCGTAGTTGTCACCCTGTTGCTGGCGAGGGCCGCGGGGAGGAGGAGGCGGCATGGGTGGCCTCATGCCCCTGGGAGGCGGACCCCT
The DNA here is from genome assembly GCA_003012365.1 of Medauroidea extradentata. Lineage (NCBI taxonomy): Eukaryota > Metazoa > Arthropoda > Insecta > Phasmatodea > Phasmatidae > Medauroidea > Medauroidea extradentata. The sequence continues at coordinate 14,084 of PNEQ01020848.1, forward strand.
CGGAGGGAAGGGGGGACGCCCAAATGGAGGTCGACCAGGAGGCGGGGGTGGTGGTCTCCAGCCCGGGGGTGGTCCACCTGTAGAACCAACATATCAAGGGCTAAGTTATATTCAAACTGAGTTTTACAACACACAAATATACACAATAACGTAAAAGTCAACACAGCTTCACCACAATAGTAGGTGTACCAAAAGAATGGGGAACATGCACAATTTTTTTTAAAATTCAACTGCGCTGGTATTCTTAAACAACAATCACAATTTACTTTTGAGATGCTTCTGAGATAAATGTTATCAATGAAAATAGTAAAGTCATTTAAAGAGCCAGCTGAAATGTTTGGATTCAGAATGGCACTCTCTATGATGTTGCCTGGTGAAACTGCGCTCACTTGCTGCAAGCTGTCCATGGTGGTTACGCAAAGTACAGCAGAAATTTTAAGTCATCTTGATGGGGCACACAATGAAGGCCTTTCACGTTACTAAAATACCTGTGTTCTGATACGTCCTTAGAAACCTGAGGCATCTATTCTGTATATTCACCTCTGGTCAGGGTTCTAAAATTTTGCTATTCACAGGTGAAATTCTTAACCATAGGTAGGGTTCTAAAGCTTTGAAAAAACTGGTAAGGCTTCGGTAAAAACTTGAAAGGTTGGGAAGGGGGGGGGGACAGGGAGGTTTTCTTCCTTTGCTTTCCTTTTATGTGAAAATGCAAAAAAAAATTGGATCTTTTTCGTCAAAGTGAAAAATTACAGAAAATTGAAAAAAATTGCAATAAAAATGATCATACAGTTTCTGAATTGCAAATCTGGATGGTAAAAGTATTTACATTTGGGCCTATCTACCAATACACATAGTACTCTACCAGTACCGTGAAAATAAAATAATCAATAAATGTAACACAAAAGTATAAAACTTGGTACAGTGAAATGAACAATATGTACATGAAATAACCACAAGTTGTCTTATACATATTCATAAACTATCTGCTTGGGAAAAGTGAATTGCAAGTATTTGCAGGGGAGTAGTGATTATTTTCCAGGCGCATAATTCACATATGAAATTTGACAATGATTGCTGTTTGTCAGGTATTGAGTTACAACTTACGATGGTGTGTGTGTTTCTGATTACTAGTAAACACATTACAGAAATTACAGTAATGTGATGCTTCTGTAGTTCCCCTTATTGTACAACTTTTAAGTTCTCAGTTTACCTTATTTCCACATTTGTTGCACCTTGCCAGTAAATAAATATTCAGAATGAATCAGATAAGCCATTTCTCTATTTTTCTCTTTATTTTAATTATCTTATATAAGTTACTATATGTTATTTAGCCACCACAGATTTATTATAGTTTCACAATGGTTTTGAAGAATTTTTTTCCAATTTTTCCAGAAAATTTGGGGAAAAACGTGTTTTCTTCCTTTTGCCAAATTTCCTGAAAATTGAAAACATATAATTTAGTATGATGTATGAAGGTTTTCAGAGCACAGCCTACAGTGTTGTCACGCATATTGAGATTCTGGTAAAGAGAGGTGTTGGAGAAAGTGTTATAAAGACAGTCACAAGTGACAACCTTAGCTAGAGGTAGAGATCTAAAGCTTTGAAAAAACTGGGAAAGCTTCGATAAGAACTGGAAAGATTGGGGGGAAAAAACAGAGAGGTTTTTTTAACTTTCTTTTTATGTGAAAATGGAAAAAATTAATATACTGGTTAACTAATAAAAAAACCTAGTTCCTGTGATTAAAAATGCTATACAAAGACACATTCAATAAACAACTTTAAGATCCACAACTTATTCAATAAAGAACTACGTCTGCCATTCCTAAACTATCGACAGGCAAAGCATGTTGGCAACTTTGTAATAGACATACTACTCTAAGAAATAATGTACACATTAGATTTGCACGTGCAAACATGATAATGTAAAATACAACACAGAAACACAATGGACACTGTGGGGCTGACTGTTACACAGATTCAACTCACCATGTGGGGGTGGAGGTGGTGGGGGGAAGTTTCCTTGGAAGTTGCCCTGAGGAGGTGGTGGTGGGAACTGGTTCCCCTGCCATGGAGGCGGCATCATCCTTGGAGGAGGTGGGCCTCCTTGAGGCGGTGGCATGGGTGGCATACCCATTCCAGGAGGGCCCATGCCACCTTGATGCTGCTGTTGTTGTTGCTGCTGCTGTTGATGCTGCTGCTGTTGCTGTTGGTGATGTTGATGTTGTTGTTGCTGCTGCTGCTGTTGTTGTTGCTGCTGTTGATGATGCTGCTGTTGCTGCTGGTGAAGATGCTGTGGAGGTGGCCCGGAGCCGGGTGGCATGTTGCCCTGCATGGGACCAGGTGGCCCAGACGTGGGTGGCATGGCACCCGGAGGCATGGGGGGCAGTGGTGGGCGCATTGGTGGTGGTGGAGGCATGCTGGGCGGCATGGGTGGGTGCCCAGGGTGGTGCATGGGTTGTGGGGGGAGGGGAGGTGGTGGGACTCCAGGAGGCAGAGCCATGGGTGGGGGAGGAATGCCTGGTGGTGGCACAGGAGGTGGGGGTGGTGGGTGCATGCCAGGGGTGGGAGGTGGGGGTGGCACCATACCCATCATCGACACAGGGGGTGGCGGCTGAGGCATGGTGATGGGTGGGGGAGCATCTGCGAACAGCTGATGGGGCCTATCTGCCTGAGAGAGTGGATTCTGCGTGGCCAAAAGTCGCTCTGCAGCCGAGCCATGCCGTTCTCCTTTTGCATCCTTCTTGAAGGCATATGACACTGAGATTGGTCGGTTACACAGATACTGGCCATTCATGGCTTCTATTGCAGCATCCGAGGCATCAAAGCTAGCAAAGTTGATGAAAGCAAATCCTTTTGAATTCCCAGTTTCTGGATCACGCATAATCTATAACAGAAATTGAATTTCTTACATAATCCACGAGATTTACGAGAAATGTAAATGAATGTATCATAACAGGCACAGTAACAGAAACTAAAATAATCACAACATCCACCATATTAAATGCGGTTTTTTATCCCAAAATCTAGTTATGGTGGTGGTGGGGGTGGTATTAGTTGTAGATAACAAGAACCCAATAAATACATGCACGTTAGGAATATTCTCTCAAGGTGTACAGACAAAAATTATATAAACCGATACTGACCTTAGGAGTCTGAAGAATTACTCCGAATGCAGAAAACGTGTCATAAAGCAATTTTTCATCCACTTCTGGGTCTAGATTGCCTATGAAAATATTGGCACCGACATCCAAATTCTTCTGATGTGCTGATGCCTAAACAAATGTTAAATGTTCTAATCAGTACAAAATCATCAGCCACAAGCACTACATTAAATAATTAAATGATTAGTACACTTTTTACTCAATACTTAACAACCACAAAAACACATTTGACAATTTAAATAACAGATTACATCTTTTGAAATTAAATTAATTTGTAGATCATTATCAAAAACATTGTATCAAACCTACAAACAATTACAAACCTAACTAAGTCCATTTGATAACATATATTAAATTTTGAGAACTGTTGAGTTTTAGTAGTAAACTGCACGACAATACTAGTGCCACATTAGGAAATGCACAATGTAACTTATCCAAGGAGGAGAAAAAACCATGCAACTAAAAATGTTAAGGCTCGGTTTCAGTCACCAAACCAAATTTTATTATTTTTCACTTTTTTGGAATTCTAAGAAGAAAAACGTTAAATATGCGACTATACCTTGAATTCTATTTACATTTTGTTACAGTTCAGACCTTGTGATTTAGCTGATAACTTATAATTACGCCCCAATGTGTGTGGCAAATTATTTTATATTCATAATTTGCCAGACAAATAGCGACGTAACTGTACATTACTAGCTCATTGTACTGTAGCACAAAGTAGACAGAATTTGCGGTACAGTCATCAATTTAACATTGCAACAAACCGAGCTTAAGCATGTATTGTTGTGAGTATCGCTTGCTGGCTTTCATACATTATACGTTGTGGATGAGTGCTGGAAGACAGTTTATCCCTCTTCATCAACAACCGGAACTAGCTGAGGCTCACCGGACTCATCACGAAATGCTGAACTGCACAGGAAATCATGTGTCAAAGTGTCCATGCTCAGTTTTGCTACGTCAGGAAGACAGGTATGATGTTTCACTGAATACCTACAGTACATCTGGATTTATACTGATGGCATGTTCCGGCTCCCCATTTTCACACTCTGGAACTTACTTCCTAGGCTCTGGCCTAACTAAGAGTACCCAAATGTCACAACTTCAATTGCATGGTGAATTGCCCTGAGAAAAAATTACCCCATGTTCTGGACACCCACCCCAGTCACATGGCAACTTTGCCAGCAGGGTTTTATGACCCAGGGCCACGGCTTCCTTGTGACCTCTGGCTACTTGTGATTGACTGGTCTGATGCAGAGGTGGGTTGACTTCTCTCGCGGGCTTTACGTCTCGTCAACAGCGAGGTCATTATAGACTGCGACACACAACTTGATATAATGACACGAGTTGGCAGAAGAATCAGACATGATCTTTGTTCAGGAATCGTGCCAGCAGTTGCCTGAAGCGATTTCAAGAAACCATGGAAAACTGAAATCAGGATGACCAGAGTCAGGGATTGAACCTGCATCCTCCCGAATGCGGATGGTGGGTAGAAGGCGTAGAAGAAACAAGACAGACGTAAGCTCTGAAATCCATTGAATTTTTCCAGACGGCCCTACGCACACATTCAGGTCACTCAGTGCTGCAATATTCTTCTGTTCAATGGCAGGTGGCCCACCCAATCGCACTTCCTCTGAGGGTTGTTTCCTGAAATAGGGAACCGAAACCCGACGTTCCTGTTCTCTACCTATGGTGCCTGACATGCTCTGAAACGATCGCAGCACCCTAGCCACACAGGAGTAAAAAAAGGAACACACCCTATCGCAGCCGCCACGTGGCATGCCCTGGACTTCCAGCAAAAACAGAAGTTGGCTATATTGATTCCGGTTCATAAGGCTCCAGTTCGTAATGACCACGCGGTCAAACGCCTGTGTACAACTTATTATTGTAACTTGTGTAATTAGGGAAGTGTGTAAAGTGAACAGCGTAACTTGCAAAACTTGTGGTTGCAACATACATAGAAATTAATCTCTCGCCAGAAAAAAGGGAGTTCATTGACTCACAAAGAGCACATGGTGCAAACTTACATTGGCAAGCCTGCATACCCGGCTCATCAGTTTCAGAGTCCATAAAAAACCTTCCTAACCTGAAGCAGAAATAACCTTGCCTGGGCATCATTTTCACATGACATACCTGAGCCCAGAATCCTAGCTAAGACCCACCACCTTTCAAAAAACTATACACGTCTTGCCACAGTCCAACCAGTCCTCGTATCTGTTGAACCACAACATCAACTGATGCGTGCAATGCTCACCAATCTGTACTTGCCTTATCATAATACAAATTACTATTTTTTCATGAATTGTTAAAAAAAAAAGGCAAACACTGAATTCTGTCATTTACCAATACCTGTATTATTTTAAAATTAAGAACACCACTACAAATATTACAAATAGCAAACTAATACAAATATTACTCCAGTACACAGAACAACATAACAATGAAAAGTTTGGAATTACAGAAACTAACCTGTCTCAGTTTGGCTGGATGGTTGTAAATACTTTCCAAATACTTTAAACCTTTTATAAAAAAAAAAAAAAGCTTATTTCCAATTTCTCTTTAAAAATACATAAGGATCCAAAATAAAAGAAAAGCAACCTCAGTGTTACACCAGTAACTGAAACCAGCAAAAGAGTAACTGGAGCAGTACCTCACAAGTGTAACAACCTCTCAACTGACGGAGTACACGACATACTGAACCACTACTTCACATACCTAGCATGTGTAAATGAATGGACAAACAACAGCAGTAATACAATGCGTAAGCACGTGTTAATAATGTTAACACGACTAACATGACTTGACCTTCCTGTACATTTGATTCTTTCCTGTTCCTTAGCCACATGGATTCACTATGTCTAAAAAGTAAACCACAATTCTGCCGTAGCATTTAATAAATGTACCACACTTACATTTTGTAACTGCAAAACCAGAGATGTTCATACAAAGGAAATAAAAGGTATTGTTTTGTTAAAGGCAAGAATTTCAAGCATTTTACTTTATGGAAAACTGAGATGTATCGTGAACTATTTAGATTTATAGAGATTAACATTTTATTTGAACATTTGATTAGGTGAGCCAAGATAAGTAACCTAAACTTTATGTTTGTCACAATACATTTTCTATGTTACCATGTAAGATATTTTATTATTATTTCCATTGTTTTAAACCATAAATATTTATACTGAGATTCTGAATATTTTCGTCAAGCCAAATTTTAGTCTGTCATGTCTGTTTGTCGTAGCCACTAAGGCGTGCCTACAAGGGGGCCAGGTGGGCCATGGCCCCCCTTAATGCCATGATATGAATGGAACATTTTTGCCAAATTTATTCTAATGTTTAATAAATGCACTGTTTAATGATTTAGCAGGTTTAATAACTCGTTGACAGCTAAATCATTACAGAATATGGCAGTTTGGAACAGTTTTGTACCTTAAAAGTGAGGAACACAAATTCACGCCTGAGCTTTACCAGGGACTCGAGTTCAGAAACCCTCACTCCGCAGATTGGGGCAAATAGCTTCGCTATTGAGGTCGAGTTCATAAACAATCGTCAACCGTCGATTCTTCAAAGATTTAACCAGGGCATTTGAAGGGTTTCTGATATGTGTGTAGTAAAAAAACAACAAAATAAAGTTACCACTTTTTTTTTCTTTCACTCCTCCGGCCCTTTTGGTCGCGGATTAGGAAAACACAGGGTGTGAGTGAGGCTTGACCTCCCCAGTTCCTCTGTTGTCTGGGTAAAACCCACGCACCCTATAATTTGCGAGTATTTGGAGTGGAATAGATGAAGCTGAAAGGAAGACTGTTGTGCCTCAAGAACATGAACCATTGTGTGTTTTGAGATGTTAATTTCTAGAAGTGATCATGGATCAGTAAGTTGAAATATTCTAGATAGTTAAATAAAAGTAACTCATCGTAATGTGCAGATAATTTTAAAAAATCTAATCAATGAAAAAAAAGTAACTATAAAACTGTGTGAAGACAGGTTTTGATATGTTTATTCATTGTGTAGTATAACTCCTAAAATACTGTATATGTAATAACTAGTATAAGTCTACTTATAGCGCCACACTCGAAGGACTACAATGCTGTTATGTGTTTAATACTAAAGCCACGTAAACTAATCTAAAGTAGTTAACCGTGTACAAAATAACAACGCGAATCCTGGACTGGATTGGAGAAGAGAATGTTGATGGCAAAATGTAGTACGACAACTTTTTCTGTGCACTTTGTGGCAACACAGCACGGGGTGATTCTTTTCGTGTGCTTTCAGTGCGACGCGGCCAGAACTGTTGCAGTCAAATATTTGTGAAGCGCAAGAAGTGTCTAACTTAGTGCTGTGTATTGCCACATTGTGCACAGAAAAAGTTGTTGGACAACATTTTGCCATTAACACTTTTGTCTCCAATTTAAATTTACTTCTGCACTTTCTCAAAATGTAAAATAATTTAATTCTTGAAATCTTGCTACCAAGTGAGGTGGCGCACCGATAGCACATTGGACTCGCATTCGAGAGGACCCGGATTCAATCCCCGACTGCGGCCATCCTGATTTCGGATGGTTTCCCGAAATCACTACAGGGATGGCTTCTTAACAAGGCCATGGCCACCTCCTTCCCTAGTTCCTCCTGTCATTATGTCAAGTTATGTGACCTCGATGTAGACTATGCATAAAACCCACTTACCTTACCTTGAAATCTTGCCTCTACCAAGTCTTATCTGTAGAAAAATTTCTACCACAAAAACTGCAAAAATAACTTTTGTTCTGTTTTTAGTGTTTTACTTATTTAGGTATGTACTCTATTTGTCATATTGTTGGGAGGATTGCTTTACCATTGTGTCTTTTTCCAAATTCTTGTGTACCTTGCTTTTTAATGTAAATATCACAATATAGTAGTCTCAGGTGTAATTTTAACTTAAATTGTTTTAAAAACATTAAAAATATGTATGTATTTTAGCTTTTTAGCCAAGCCACATTCCTTTTGTTCTGATTTTATTTTCACGTATATCTCAGTCAATAGGTTCCAGAATAACCATACGTATGAGTATGCATTTTTGCAAATGTGTAGATGGTGCAAGCAAATATTTTGCAGCGCTGTGTATGTATTCACTCTTGGCCATCTTGTGGAGAAACAAAATCAGACGTCGAGACACAATAGGAAGAGACAATATTGCAATGCTGAGCTAGTCAGTCACCCGGCACAATAGTTTTAATAACTAAAAAGTGCTTAGTAATAATGCAGAAGACTGCAAGGATCTATTTTATCTATTGCGGCGAATGATCATTTAAGTGCACGAAGAGAAACAAACTATGGTTTTCTCCAATGTTGTCGCATGAGCTTTTTTTTCAGTCAAGTTTCTGGCATCTTGGGAGATTCAATAGTCTCAGGTTGTGTTGCACACTTACAGCTGGACTAAATTGACCACATATCCATATCTTACAACTTGAACCCTCCCAGTTTTCTGCATGAAAGTTATTATACATGACAAAGTATCATAACAGGATTCTACGATACTGTGACGGTACCTTCAGCAGCACCCCACCTCGTTGATTTATATTATCATTCCACCTGACCACATGGGTTGATGTGGTGGTCAGATAATCGATGCGCCGGCTGCCAGTGGCAGTAGATCTCTCTTCTCGGGTGCTAGTGTGGGTTCGGAAGGTGGATGTGATAAGTATACATTTAGCTACAATGACTAGCTAAATCGGTTCGGGTGATCTTCCTTTTTATTCAAGCAACCTTCCCCACCTTTTTACAACTCCCAAAATCAAAATAATAGAGCCATTGAAACCAATAAATGTCCATAAACAAACAAAAATGGCAT
>PNEQ01020848.1:23174-53817 GCA_003012365.1 Medauroidea extradentata
GCTACTGGGCTCACTTGCGACCAACTCCGCCCTCATTACCACAACTTCAAATGTTAAAAACGGCAATTACACAATTGATAGTTGTATTTAAAATCTGTCCTCTCGCGCCATCGCGCCCGACAAACCATGCTTCCTACAAATTGGTTACGGCGTCAGCACTCGTGAAAAACACCCTTCTTCTGCGACGACTCGGAACCAAAAAAACTGAGGCCCGCCACGCTGCCGGAAAATGCTCGGCCTTCCCCCCACTCCCGCGACACGGCGGTGACGTGATTTCCGCCGCGAAACCTATAAACCTCTAGCGTCCAGTCTGGATGTAACTTATATAATATTAAATATGGGCAAAATACAGAAAATTATACAGATTCCAAAAATGTACAACACTTGATGTTTAAATTATTCTTTCATATTAATTTCTTCACTAAACAAATGTAGTGATGTCAATCAGACCTAGTGACGTCAACAGGAAAAACCTAACGTTCCTCCAGGCATCCGCTTGCCCACGTGACCGAGGGCAGGGATGCTAGCTTCTTAGCCAACAAGACACAAAGTCTCCCAAAAATAATAACATCCAAACCAACAGTTTTATAGATATTTCACAAGAGAGCAAAAATGTTTAATTTTAAAAGCTGGTTAAAATGAGTACCTACATGATATAGTTTTGTTGAGTTAACGTGTGCACAGGATTACTGGACTTAGAATATTTTCTTTTAAACATAAAATTTTACCAATGCTATAACTTTCAAGATATTGGTTTTATACGTTTTTCACAAGAGAACAAAGTTGTTTAATTTTAAAATTCAGCTTCCCGAAACATATTTATTACAAGTTTATTTTAATTTTAACGAGTCTTGACAAACAATGGACTTAGAATATTTCCTTTCAATTTCATTACACAAACTGCTTCACATACTTTGCATTATCTTACATCCAGACGTGATTCCTGCCAGACAACCCGTAGCGCGAGCCCATTAGCAGCATTACATAATACATTACATATGTTTACTTAGAAAAACTTAATGAAACCCACATATTTCAATCGGACACAAATACATTACGACGACAATTGGTGGTCGGGCACTACTCCAAGGCCTCCCAAGAGTAATAGGAGGGAATTACACACTACCCTATGATTCTAAGATTTACTATGACCGGCTTTTGGCTGCAGAGTGTCGGTATCAAATGTATTTTAAATGATCTTTTGACAAATTTACCCTGACTATGGTCTGGTGGTCTTACAATACTAACTATAGCAATGCATCCTTTGCGGTTAAGGGCGCATTTGTGTATAAACATACCTTCCGAATTCTCAATTCAAACAAATGGCTATCGCAAGGGTGCAAGAATGTATGCCACGCAACCATGAGCCAAGAACGTGCGGAATGGTGCATCTTAGATCCTTGGTAGAATTCGGACACAAACATAAAATGGATGTATCCTTCATGATGCACTTTTCAAAGATGCGAGGATGTGAAGGATCCTTCAAGGTACTATTCGGAAATGGCCATTGTCTTGTTTATCTGTTTGCCGCCCGCCCACATCAACCACAAGCACACAGAACACTGCCTTAGCATGCGTGGGTACTGTGTACAGTTATACATGATTCTGTGGCCTGCAGCGTTATGTCTCCTAAAAAGAAAACTGGTGATCCTTCTAAACCCAAGAGATTTTGCAAAGTTCTAAGTTTGACTGACAAAATAAAAAATGTACATTTACAAAAAAGCAACATGTCAGCTGCAGAAGTAGGTCGCTGATACGAAAAAAACTAGTGTAGCACTCGTACATTACAAAATAAAGCCTGAGAAAATAGTATCAAGTGCTGGTACTGGAAAGAGGAGAAAAAAAAAGTTGTTCACTTTATGGGAAATTAAAAGGAAAACCACAAGAATTTTGTTCTTAATATCCATGTTTACAGTGGTGTAAAATTTTATATTAACATTTGAGAAAAAAAATTGTACCAAGTCTATTTTTGGGTAATCAGTGATGGCGTATTAAAAACATAACTGCTAACACCGCTAATTACGGTCAAAATATTTTATGTTTATGTTAATAACAATAATTTATTTTCTGTAATTTATACGCACGACATACATGCAAGAAGTGTTTACAGACAATTGCAAAATATTCATGCCTATATAGTCGTAGTTGTGGTTGACAAAGATAAAGCAAGCATTACACACGAGAAATATCAAATGTCATTCTAAGCAATACTTGTGGAGACACTACAGCTCCGCCCAGCGTACGTCCTTGGAAGTGAGGGCAAGGGCGGGGGTGGACAAAGATAGCGTGGCACATTGTGCACTGCTGTGATGTCAGCAGTGCCTGACCGCCTGGCTTGCTGCGTGCTGTTGCCACATCACCCGCAGTGTGCTACCGCTGTACCAAACATGCGCCTCACTGCACACGTTACTTGCAATTTTTACGATATTTAAATGTTATGGGGCACTTTCTGAGCATATTGGTGTACATTGAACCACTGCTTTGAAACATATGTAAATCTGCAGAACAGTGACACAAAAACAAAAATTTAACATGTCCTGAAACCTCTTGAAAAGGGAAAAAAAACCTTAGGGTCGCCCCTTCACTTGCCAGATGTTGGACTAGTGCTTACCTTATTTACTCTGATAGGCTTCCCATACAGCTTGATCATGTTCATGATTTTTATTGCATAGTCTGCATCTTCCTCACCCATGAACTCCACAAAGCCATACCCTTGGTGCATCTGAGTCACTCTGTCCTTCGGCATGTGCACGTTCACTGAAATAAACAGTTATTCTAGATTAATTACACCACCTGGAAAACCATAGGTATGAAATTGTACAACATGTGTATTCAGCATAGGCGAATATAAACTACACCATCAGTACATACACACAAGTTTATAAAAGCTTTAACAAAAAAATTAATTACTTTTAAACTATAATAGTAACTATTAGAATAATGTTCATAAATAAAGAGCACTAGCAATTAAGAGATGATTTTAAATATACTTAAAGCACACATTTTGTAAAGGAAATCACCGTAACATGCATGACATCAAATTCAAATAAATTTCAATGACTCCTTGCACCTGACACTGAACGACTGTCCTTCATACATGCTGCACCTGACACTGAATGACTGTCCTTTCTACATACTGCCAAAAATCCAAAAGTAATTTTAAATTTTAGACTTCAGTGGCCATTTCATCAAAATATAGGACCCAATGGTCTCTGCCTATCTGGAGAGGTGTTAAGTGGGTACAGAGGAAAGTTATTAAGAGAAGTCTCCAGCAAAACTTTGTGTGTAAAAATCAACCGGTGCTTGTGCTCCATAAATAACAGATTTGAAATTTTTTTTCTTTGAAAAAAAAAAAAAAATCATTTGGTTTTAGTTATATTGTATGTCATTATAGAAAAAAATTTTTTTTAATTATTAAAAATAGCAATTTTATGGCTTTGTATTCAGTTAAGGAGGTAAGTAAATCCTTGCATCTGTAGTTCAATCCTTTGGCTTTCAGCCAGTGTAAATAATATCATACTATTGCAGATCTAATTTGTGTTCTAACGTATTACGAGTTTGACCAGGACCTGGAAGCCTGTCTGCTACAAGACAAACAATACCTTGCTCACCACTTGCCTCCCCATCTCTCAGGTGCAAGACATTCAACTGATGCCTGTCCTCCCTTCAAACATGTCTCTTGGACGATACTGATGCTAGCCCCTATATGCTCAACTGTACTTAAATCACCCAACATGCAGATGTGTTTCCATTGTCTTACTGGAAGTATGGGCTTTTAAAGGGGACCTAGTGATATTGTTTTAAAGTCTGCAGGGAAAATCACTGTACGATCCTTAGCTGGTTTCGTTATGAAAATATGCTGGAGAAGTTGGAAATAGCCCATTTCATGAACGTAATGTTTAGGCGCACTATCTGCGGTATTTCGCACAGCACACCAATGAAATTGACGAGAATATGTATACGCATATCATAATAAAATTCTGTTACAATTATTTTTAACATTACATGAACATTTTTGTTATAATAGAATAATAGTTGTTAACACATCCCTACACAACTTCTCAACATGCTATATATTTTTTGTCATTTAAGGTAAACTACTCCTTCAATATATACAATTTTTCTCTAGTGCATAATTATCTATGGACTCTGTGCTTTAGCGTGCAGCAGTTGGTGGTTCTTACATTGTCTTTGTTTTGGAACGTTTATTTTACTTCCTGCGCCACTTCCAAGAATAATCACCATTTCTAGTAAGAGTGAAACAAGCAAGTTCACTTCTTAAGCTTTGTGTTGAGCGAAATGAGTTTGCTTCGTATTTCGGCCAGTTTGCTATCTCCAAAACTAGTTGCTTAACAACATGGGCTCTATACTGCTAAAAAAACATTGTTTTGGAAATGTTTAATACATTATTTAAAAAAAATATATTTTACATAACCAAAAATTGTTTCACTTTAATATCTTTGTGCATTCAAAGAATTAAAAATTTAAGTTTTTCTTACATAAAGTGCTGCTTTACTGCTTATGTGTTTTTAATACATTAAAACAATAAAAAAAGCCTTACTGAATATTCTGTAACTGTTATATTACTCATTACAGACATTCTTGAAATTTTTACTGAGAATTTTTCAGCTTAAACATACTATAGAATCACGGACTATGACTGTTAAGAGGAATTTTGGATTTTCAACGATCAGATCAAAAATTATTTTAACAGCCTATTTTAAAAATTTATATTAAAAAAATTATTTGTACATGTTTCTAGATAACAAGGAAGTTTAGAAAATTTGTCCAGTAAATAGATTTCTCGGTATTAACAATAATTTTGCTTTTCACATTTTTTTATAACAAGAAATTCTTTTAACATATTGAATTCCAAGTGGTTTACCTTATTTGCTTTATTGTATAGTATAAACATGACTTTTCCAATATCTTTGTGCACAAATGTACACAAAAAAAATACGATGATGGATGCAATAAACTATAGGTGTATTTGTCTGATTGTATCAGAGAACGTATTTTAACATATGAAGCTAGTGGCAAAAAGTTGTGAAAAACAAATTGAATCAGTAATCTGAGAAACACCACAGGTCACAGTTTCCACAACATGGGTTTATGCATGTTTACAAAGTGTGAAACCCAACCGTTCAACACAGAAGTACCATGTACAGCAATTTTTTTAAAATTGCAGTACCTTAGTTGGAAGGTTTATCAAAATATAAATTTTTGGTAGTACCTTGAAAGTGACATGTGGTGTTTCTCAAATGATATTCAATTGTAATGAAATAAGAACATTACCAATATATTTATTTACATTGGACAAGAATAAGCATGAAATTTCATGAACAATCAAAACAACAACATAGTGCTGGCAATTACAGAACTATTACTTTCACGCTTGCACTATAAATGCTGTAAAAATTATTTAATAATTATTTTGCTATAAACAGAAAACTTTATCAAACAGTAGTACTTACTTTTTGCAATCTCCATATTCACTGGGCAAATTTTTTGATAAGAACTAGTAGTATGTTCACTAATTGGAAACAGGTAAGAACAGTGAACATTAAATTATCTGCATGCACGTTATCTGTTTTGGGGTATTAACAACGGCAACTTAGAAATAAATGTTCAAAATTCACCGCAGGGAATACTTAACTTTAGGAGTCCAGAGACAACAACTTCAACTTGAAGACAATACAACCAGAGCTTTCGTAACATTGTAGCTTTGCATGTTTTGTGGGGATACGAGATAAATGTATTTGTTTGTTTGTTTATTAATTTTTTTTCTGTATTTATATTTCTCATTATACAATTTTAATTTCATATACACATGCTGATGTTAAATTTAACGCGATCTGGTGTATTTATTCAACTCCAGGAACAAATTTTATTAATTATTCAGGTTTTTATTCATGTGGGTATGTGTTGTGTAGCTTTGGGGACTCAAAAGAAAAAGACTTTTTTTATAAAGGCAGGTGTGCGCGATAGTTGAGCTTTCTCCAGTTATGGCCGGTTGGCCGGGTAGCAAAAGTCGAGGTCTTTGTTTGCAAGTATTGCGCAACAAGGTTTGCAGGACGCCCAATAGCGAAGAGGCATGAGTTTCATTTAGTCTATAGAGGGTGGTGGATGTATAGAGTAGCCAACGGGAGTGCTGTAGTGAAGGTCAGGCCAGAGGGACGCTAGCAGCGATGCGCTTGGTTTTGTTAAAGTTGTTCCACGGTCCTTGGGATGTCCGGAATCTGATAGGGCGTAACCCCGGTCCGTGTATTCAAAACAGAAATATGAAGACTAATTGTAGGGCAGTAGCCTAGAAATGAAGTTAACGGGAGTTGCAATTTAACACGCAAAAGTAACACCCGCGGTCTTTTTTCTTTGAAACCTATTTCAGACTTATATGAACTCTACTAAATTCTTTATTCCACCAGTGCATGTGGCCATTTGGGCGTCTGGGTATGGTTTTCACTATCCAATATTCTTCTTTTGCTTATTAAGATGTGGGAACTTTAGAATAATCACGTGGACTTCATCAATACTATACTTATTTAAATCTTCACTTTTCTTCAAGATGGTTTTTCGGTCTATTCTTTAATTTGCATGTTCTTGAGTACCCAAAGCAATTGATTTTCTGTACTGCAGTGCTGTGAAGGATTTATAAAACTTTGATTTAAACTTTCTAAAATAAATCAAGAATACGAGTGAAACTATTTTAATTTCTTTCATAGTGATGCATAGTTTTTGGTTAATACGGTAACCTGTGTTCATAACCTCCGAATTATTAACCTATCTAAATAATTAGAATTTTACAACCTAAATTTATTACAAGAAAATTGGTAAAAGGTGAGTGGGGCTACAAAGTCCTAGAAGATGAGGAATTCGTCTACTGTTGTGGGATAAGGTGTTGCCCATTTTCCAAGGGTTCATCTTGTGTTTATCGTATGCTTGGCGAGTACGATATTAGGCATACTAGTCAGGTTGTGCGACACGTGCGGCCCCAGAGCAGGGGAGAGATGCGACACTTTTAAGCTCGACTCCATCCACCACATTTAAGTGGAAGATTTTAATATTCTGCTTCTATGAACATCTAACAGAAAAAATATGACGTTTCTGAGTTTGTATATTTTAAGTTATGTACTGCACCTTGTATTACAGTGCACATGACATAAGATACTGATGCATAACTATGCAGTAATCAGCCAGAAAATTTTTTTCATATAAATAATTTTTTACATCTGGCCTATACATTTTTTGCAAGTACTCTAATAGGACTATAAATAAACAAAAATATATTGAATGCAGAGGGAACTCAAGAACAAGGCAAGGCATCATAACTAGGAGACACCCTAGCAGTCTGGAAGACCCAAGGTGTCTGCCATTCTCTGAGGCAAGACATGGACTGAGGTACTACAACGGAGCAGCAACAAATATTAAGCTACGGAAGAGATTTTCGCACCGGAATTAAAGGGCAGGTAAACGAGAGTTTATTCAGAAAACCTGATGGTTAAAGTGAACAGCTTCATTAATTGATTATGTTAGTGAAAGTTAATTGTTTACTCACAAACAAAACTATTTCTATCTGTTGATTGTTGGTAGAAGCTCTCAACAAGAAATACATTTTCGTAAACTGACATGCAATAGTTAGTAATCATCAGCCATTAAAAGCCAATTGAAACTAAGCCAGAAATGAACTTAAAAACAAACTTTCAGCCCTTTATTTCAGACTGTTTTGCAAACTGAACATTTGGCAATGATTTTGAGAAATATCAGTAACATGTACACCTATTATAAGCTGAATTATTGTGTATTTAGTTATATTATTCTAATTCATAAAACCTATTCTGGTATATTTATTGCCGAGTTTATTGCACTAGGAAGTGGAACATTGTAACCAATTGTCTAAAAATATTTTTATCTGTCTGTTCTCATATTTTTCCAGGGCAATTCTCAGGGTCATCGCTTTCATAGAAACTTATAGGCAATTTTTAAATACA
Organism: Medauroidea extradentata; assembly: GCA_003012365.1. Taxonomy (NCBI): domain Eukaryota; kingdom Metazoa; phylum Arthropoda; class Insecta; order Phasmatodea; family Phasmatidae; genus Medauroidea; species Medauroidea extradentata. The sequence continues at coordinate 31,163 of PNEQ01020848.1, forward strand.
TTTCAGTGTGATTTGTGTAATAATAATTCCCTCTCATACCTATTGTTACTGACCTTTCTTTTGCAAGAGACTAATAACATCAGATTTACAAGGTGTTTGTAATATAGTAAACCTAGCTCCGTGGCACATTTGAAACCCTAGTTATTTTTTCCCTTCCAGATAACTATGTTCTCCTGGCGCTTTTTAGTACAAACCTAAGTAACAATTGCAGTGTATACATTGTACTATATTCCAAAGTTAAGAGCGCGGTTCACCGTAGTTTTCAACATCTTTTTATATTTTTATATTTGTACCAGATATTCTTTCTCTTACATAAATTGTGATTAAATCTTACTCTTTGTTAATTTTTGTATCACACATAGTTTTTGTGTTATGAGTCGTAAACGTCAAAATTTGAACTTTACGGTTTTAAGTACGCCACTAAAACCAACTGACATGCCAAACTGAAAAAATCCACACTATATAACAATGTTGTTGGCTATGATTTTACATATATAAAAACAAAAAATATATCTTTTTGTATTTATAAAAAATTATGTTTTTTTAATTTTCATTTAAAAATTCAGCATTTTTTATTAAATACAAATGTATTTTATTTTATGTTTTTATATATGTCAAATCATAGCCTATAACATTGTTATACACTGTGAATTTTGTCGGTTTGATATGTCAGTTGGTTTTAGTGGCATACTTAAAACCGTAAAGTACAAATTTTGACGTTCACGAATCATTACGCAAAAACTATGAGAGATACAAAAGTTTCCTAAGAGGAAGATTTAATCACAATTTAAGTATAAAATAATAAAAAAAACCTGGTACAAATATAAAAATAAATAAAGACGTTGAAAACTGAGGTGAACCGTGCCTTTAAGGGCGCGAGCTACCGCAATTTTCATCATCGTTATTTTATTTTTTATTTGTACCACATACTTTTTTTTCTTATTTTAGATACAAAATATGACTAAATTTGGCTCTTATGAAATTTTTTTATTTTTCATAGTTTTCGCGTAATGGCTTGTTAAAGTCATATTTTGTATGTTTCCGTTTTAACGACCACACTAAAGCCAACTGATATACCAAACTGAAAAAAATCACAGTGGATAACGAAATTATTGAATTTTTAAAATTTTTATTTTCAGTTTCAGCATTTTTTAAAAGTCAAATAATTTTTATTCTTTAATTTTATGAGCATGTCATTGTAGCCTGCAATGTCTTTAACCACTGTGATTTTTTTCAGTTTGGTATATCAGTTGGTTTTAGTGTAGTCATTAAAACGGAAACACGCAAAATATGACTTTAACAAGCCATTATGCGAAAACTATGAGAGATAAAAAAATTTCATAAGAGCCAAATTCAGTCACACTTTGTGTCTAAAATAAGGAAAAAAATATGTAGTACAAATAAAAAATTAAATAATGATGATGAAAATTGCGGTAGACCGCGCCTTTAATGCTTAAAATCACTTATAAATAATATTTTTTAATCATTATTCTAGACAACGGTGGTCGCCTAATGTGCTTAATTTATCTTGCATGACCTATATCAAACAATTTTATGCATAGTAATGTAGACAGGATATAATTTACAACTAAATTCAAAGTGTCAAATTTTTCCTCTTTAAAAAAAAAAAAAAAAAAAAAATGGCAGATGAAGCACATAACTCAAGTCGCTTACCCATACACCCCTGTTTTTTTTTATTTTGAGATGAAAAGTGTAAAATTAGCAATTGCGTTAATTCTATGTGCATTGTGCCACATTACAAACATTGCAGTTGAACTTATAACATATATTTAGGCCACAATCAGTCCAGTGAATTAAGGACATAAAATAAACTGTTCAAATGATTGCAGATTAAATATACATTAAAAGTTCAAATGATATGCTTGCACTGTAGCACAAAATAAATAGAATTCACGCATTAGCTGCAAATTTCACACCTTTTTTTCCACATTGATGCAAAAAAAAAACTCAAATAGTTTTTAACACAACGGATTAAAAAATTTGAGATTGTGGCCAGTTGTACAGTGCAAAATAATATGTAGGTAAGCTTTTTGCAAAATAATGCATAATTTGCCTGCAAAAATGTTTTGACTTTTTTTGACTATGTCTTTAACAAAAGTTGTGATGAGCAAAAAAAACACCATTAGTTTTATTGCTAAGTAAAAAGTATCAATTTGTGTCAAAACAAATCCCCTAACATTTCATAAGACACTGGAACTTCCATCATCAAGGTGTACCATAATACCATTGGTTGCTACAGCTTAGGTGTTTTTTTAAATAGGCAATTTTTTTTTACATATTAAACTGGAGAAGACATTGTAAACCTGCACACACAAATTGGTTGAAAATTAGGCTACATTGAAAAAACAATTTTCAACAAATTTACATGATGGTTTTACGATCACCTCCTGTTTATTATCCATAAAATTAAAGATCAAAAATAGCATAAATATGAACCAGTGACAATAATAATTAGGATTATCCATGATTCTGAATTCTCCACAACATTGCTCACACCCCCACCAACCATTATTTTTTTAAAATTTTTCTAAGTCGATAATCAGGAATTGACTACACAATAATTTAACAGTAGTTCAAAAATTATTTTTCATGAAAATAACAACAAGATATGATTAAATATAAATTAATAAAAGCAAGTAAAGTAGGTAGGTAGACGTGGTCTTACCTACGGGTCCAGCTTGCACGAACAGCTCCCACATGAGCGCCTCGGACACCTTCTCATCGAGACCACCCACGTAAATGGTAGCATCTACAAGCAAGTACTAATGTAGTATTGTGGTCTGCAACTATCAACATCTCTGCATCTTATCATCTACTTATTATGTAAAACAGAGCACTATAAATAAGCCAGAAAAATGTACAAATGCCTTTGAAACTTCTTTTTAAAATTCTGTATATTTTCCTTACTGCCTGTATTTATACCAGTAAATCTATTTTCGTAAATTAAAACCACCAAAAATATTCAGCATCCAACATACAAATCCATAAGTTTAAGGATGGTATTCACATAAATTTAATTAAAATCTATAAACTGAGGTGTAAAGAAATGTTTAGAGCAAGAATTAGGACTTTACGTTTCTAGAAAACAAAAAATAATTGCAGCAAGGTGAAGCAGATATCAAAACAGACGGGCTGATTTCTGAAACAGCTACACTGCAATACACATAGGCAATGCAAGTTGTCTGTTAAGAAGGCTTCAATTTACGACCTATATAATCATACTTATATTACAGATTTGATTTGATCATTCCAGTTCAAAGCCCTATCAGTAGGTATACCTAAAAATCTTGTCTTCTTGACTAAGTTGAACAGGTTGTTTACATTTTGGCAAGTTACTGCATATAATGATTTATCTTTAGTCTTTTTCAGATAAAAAACTCATTATAGAAGATTTATGTGAATTGAGAATCAATATATTTTTAGTGAATCACGTGGACATGTTTACAATTGCCTGTGACGTTTCGTTTGCAAGAATGTTCTTTTTTTTATCCGTGATAAGCACGTTAGTATCGTCAGCAAACATCACAGTTTTGCCATTTTTTTTTCAGAGCCCTTGGGAGATCATTTATAAAGATAATAAAAGCGGACTAAGAATGGAACTGAAAAAGCTTCTGATAGCTGATTTGTTATGAAATTGCAATCACCACAGTGTCTTATGGAAGTTACCTGTTTACGGTTCAATAAATATAATTTCATTAGCAGGTTTGCGTTACCTCTTATTCCGTATTGTTTTAAGTTTTTCTATTAGCAATTAATGATCTACACAGTTGAACGCTTTCGACAGGTCTGCAAAAATGCAATTCACCTTAAGGTTACTATTCAAGGCTGAGGCTTTCATTAACAAAGCTATACATGGCTTGTTCGTGGATTTTCCCTTAACGAACCTGAACTGTGAGTTATAAAGAACATTATTTGTAATTAAAAAAATAATTATTTTTCCTGCTAATATTTTTTCTAGTATTTTTACAAAGGATGAAAGTAGTGCTATCAGTCCATAATTGTTCATTTCTGTTGTTTTACCTTTCTTAAAAAGTGGCATAATTTTGAAATATTTTAATCTATTCGGGAATATACCCTGGTTTAAGCCTTCATTAAATATATAGCATAGGGGAGAAGTTATGAGTTGGATACAATGTTTCACAACTAGGTAATATTGGAATGTCATCTAAACTTGTGGATTTCTTATCTTTCATGTTATTTGTGGTATTGACAATTTCTGTTTCTATTATTGGTGTTAGAAATGAGGATTTATGATTATGCTTTGAAATATCTGGGTTAACAGTTTGAAGATTTGCTAATGTTGGTTCGGTGGATGATAGTAGCTTTGATGGAATTTCATTAAAAAATACATTCAAGTGATTAGCAATTTCTTTGCTGTCTGTACACAGTTCCACGTTGATATCAATACTGACATTGTGATATTCCTTGTGACGTTTTAGTTCGTTATATTAATTATTGTCCATATTGTTTTTGTTTTATTAGAGCTCTTCTCCCTTTAGACACCACAATCTCTACATGCTTTCTCCACTGTACCGTTACGTCAAGGTACTTGTATTCAGAAGCTTCCTGCATCTCCTCCATTACTGTCTGTACATGCCCGTACTCCTAACCTTCTTTGCCTTAAACCTAACAATCTTTGTCTATCTCACATTTATTTTCATTCTGTTCTCTTCTGTCCACAATTGTATTCTATCAATGTCATTTTGCAACTTGTTCCCTACACTAATCTCTGCACATAAAACAGAATCGTCAGCAAACAATATTATTTTGCCACTTTCCCCTACACCCCTATAATGTGCAAGTGTACAGCGAGAGAATGAAACTGTTCACTTGCTGCACTCTCTCATTCTTTCTGACGCATGCCATCTTGAATACAACTATGGTTTGAGGTTACTGAAGAAATGTGTTTCACGTATTGCAAATATTTCAATATTTATATATAAATAATTATTGCCAATGATCAGTTAATTATGGCGAGAAGTTGTGTAAACATTTTCAGCCCTAATACACGTTTCAATACATAAAATACAAAATTATGGCATTGCCTATAAACAGTTATTTGCTGATTGAAATATGATGCTGGTAAGTTAAAAAATATTTGGATTGACTATAAAAATATATTTGATGTGTTCATGATATAAGTATTAATGAAATTTATACACATATTATCTTTGCATCGTTTGTTTACAAACTCGAGAGTGCATTGTCCCAATTGGAGAGAGTGAGTGTGCCAGAGAGCTCTCTCTCGTGGTAATGTGAAAGAGTGCTCTCTCTAAATTGGGACACTGCCTCAAGACAGGGCACAGAAAAACTTGTTCTTAGAAGTACGGTAATTTTCACAATGATAGTATCACCATGATAGTAGCTATCACAAAAGTATGTGATAGTGTCGTACATACATTAAAACCAGTGCTGTAGTCGGGGGTATACGCAGGTATACGCCGTATACCCTCTTGTTGATTCAGCCCAGTACAGAATACCTTCCGCTTTCTGGCATATACCTTCTGATTTGGTAGCCAAGTCGCTATAGTTACCCATTACGTTATTGCATTTTTAAAAAATAAATCTTACAGAATATAATGACACATGGACTGACTTACGTAAAAGGAAAATAAATATTGAGCAGGCTGGTAACTTCATATGTTATCTGAAGAGACAGCTGACTTGGGTTATTATTGTGTGAAGTCTACGATGCGCGTGAAAAGAACAACGTGAGCTTATGTGACGTACTGCTGTCTAAGCATACAACCCTTTGCTGCTATTTACAGTAGTCAAGGTGAAATAAGCTGGCAAATTTATCTCGCAGAAAATAATGTGTTGCTTTAGCTGTACTGTAAGCGAGACACGTACTTCTGGTGCATTGATGCTCGTTTATGGACTGATGTTTACTTAAGTTTTAGACACGTAGGCTAGCGGTTATTCAAGAAGTTAAATTACTAACTTTTCACGTGTAGCAAGGTTGTAACGCACACATTTCGTTGTGTCTATAACATAAACTCTTTCGTGGGTTCACAAAGTAGTCTTGGGGTGTAGTATAAAATAGGAACTTTCAACATGCAACCTGTTTGGCTAGGAAAAACTCATTTCTTCAGTAGTTTTCCCCATTTTCCATCAAAATGTTCTTTATTTGCCACAAAGACGGCAGTAATTTCTTTATTTCCCTCGAAATTTCTCGAACTTCACTCCTAGAAAAAAAACACATTACTTGAGGATACATAGGCCCCTAATGCTAATGATTGGTTTAAAAAATAGGTTGCAACTCCAAAATTGTTGATTTAGAACTGATAAATGAAGTCTTGCAAGAACTTGTTGCACTGTCGAAAGAAAGCTAGCCAAAGCAGATAACACTCCCTAGGGTTACACGCCTAATAAAAGGAACCATACGTATGACTGAGTTTAAAAGATGAACCAGGAGAACATGGTACACTTTCCTTAAATGCTGCGACGGACAGTATGTTTAAAAATTTCTCAATGGAACATGAAAATTGTTTCTGTGAATGTTAAACAATTTATTCTGAGCACTGTAGATAGAATGAGACCTAGGTTATGTTCTGGTGCAATTTCTGAAAATTACTAGTTTTTGCGAGACATAGCAAATATTAAATAACCTACAAAATTAAATAAAAGAAGTGTGTATGTCGTAAATTTAAGTGATAAGAATCTGCAGACATTAAATATAAGTGAAATCCTCATATTACAAGGGTTAAGAAACTTGGCAGACAACTCAGGAAACAAATACGTTCCAGATACAATTATATATTGCTAGTGCTGAAAACCATTTCCACATTGCCATGTTGAACTGCCGAGTGTGAGCAAGTACTCAGTTTGTGAATAACACCATCACTGATCTCAGGTCATTACTGCTGGTTTCTGTCTCCTGCCTTATGTTTATTAAGACTGCCAAACAATTGACCAGTTCACGCCAGAGAAATACCAAAGGAGCCAGGTCTTTTAAGCCATTGTACTGTAACTGAACGCAAATATCAAGAGTTTGAGGTAGCAATGCATTTGTATGGCAAAATTAGCAGTGGCGTAGCCAGGGGCAGTTTTGGGGGTCATAACCCTCATCCCTTAACCAAAAAAATTTTAAAAATTATATATAATAAAGTTAATAATTTGTTAAGTGATAGGAAATTCTGCTTAGTTATGAAAACTGCTAAAATAGCACAATTTTGCACCCTCAAATCCAAAATTTTCCCGGCTGAGAAACCGCGGAACCCCCACACACTTAAAATGCCTGGTCAGGGTTTCTTTATAATATTCCCTCTTCAGCAAAAAGATTCTTTCATTACAAAAACTGCTAAAATAGCACTATTAGCACCTACAAATCCAACATTTTTTCAGGTGAAATCCTACATACTCCAGGCTTAACGGGGGTGGTCCGTGTCCTTTAGGTATAATATGGGATACAACATATTGAAAAATTCCACAGAAAAATTTAATACAATTTTTGCATGTAGAGTATTCATTGTTTAGTTTTGACAACATCTAAAATAGGCCCTTTTGGCACCTTGAAATTCAAAATTTTCTCGGGTGAGAACACCTGGACCCCACGCTTAAAGGAGTGGCCTTTTCACTAACAATATTGTCCCCCTTCACCGCAAAAAATTGAAACCATTTTACAGTTTTACATCAATGTAATAGCTTTGCTCTCTTAGTTTTAAAGTTACAATGAAATAGGCCTACATATTATATGCGTTATTTTTCGCTAACTTAATTATTTTATTTTTATTATCACATTTGAGGTGCAGTTGCGACTCGGCATAAGAAATAGTCATACCCTGACTTTTGGGTATACCCTGTGACAATTTTGGCACTACAGCACTCATTAAAACATGTGAAGTAGCTTCAATAAAAAAAAAATCCAATACTTTATGTGACCAGTATTCGTATCAACAAACCCACATTAACGTAGAAAAGTTGCAAACGTGCTGATGTGTAAGCAACGAAAACAGTTTTGAGTAGAAATAAGTGATCACTGTTTGAAAATTGTTTACAAAACATATCGAGTTAGGTTATAGAAGTTATGATACGAGGTTAGGTTCGTTTCTCAAAACAAGTTGAACAGTTACCCTGCCTAGGCGGATACAAACACGGGGACGACGGTACACGGCCAAGAAAAGGCTAACGTAAATGTGGTGCCGAAGTTAGTGGCGAAAACACGCAAGGAGGAATGACCCACGAATTAATGATGCCCGAAACACCGGCATTGGAATAACACAATCAGTACGATGTGGGATGCTGAACCAGGGCGAAATGAGTAGAAGTGTAATTTTTAAACAGTACGGACTCACGCACTAGAATAAGTTGTAAATATCTTCATATGTGGATGTATTTACCTTGATTTCTTTCTGCTATCGGACCTGCGGCCATTTCTTTATGCTACATGTGCAAAATGTAAAAGTTCTCAAATAGTACACACACATCAACAAAACATCACAGAGTATACGAAAGCATAGAAGACATGCACAAAGTAGAGCTCACCCCACACAAGTTCAGCTATTATTATTTACGAGCTCGAAGTAGCCAACGTACTGCCATCAAAATAACATTATTTACGATCACACTCGATCTCTTTAGACCATGGCCATGCTGTTAACGATAGCAATAATACCAAAATAATTCCTTACATTTGACAATAGAATGCTGAGAACTTCTTGAGTGTCAGTATTATAAAAAAAAAAAGTCAATTTTTGGAGACGACATAATGCGACCCACTAAACAGATTACACCCATTTGATTACACGGCGTGAGGAACTTTCATTTGCAGTTGTGGCGACAAGGTGCAAAAATTTTTTAAATATTATTACAAAGTATTGCCATGTAAATAAATAAATAGGCCTACTCACAGTTGTGCTGCCGCATGGTGGCGAGATTACATATTCCCACCTCTTTAGAAAAACTTCAAAACATCCCTGAACGCACCAACTCCCTTCACCCTCACTAAGTCATCCTGCAAAACATTCCACTCCCTCACGGATCTCACAAGCATAGGGCACCTTCAGCAGGCAAAGTGCTGCAACAGCGATTTATGCTTTATCTATTCAGCCGCCATGATTGTGCTGCAGCGCACCTGCAGCAGTCGCAGCAAAAAAATACTGGTTGCAAGTCCGCTGCATGCAGACGACTTGTGTGTTTTGAACAGGCAATGGCGTCGCCGCAGGTGAGTAAATTGTATTCCATGGATGGGATTACTTATAATATTATTGAAAATGAAGAATTTGTCAATAAGTTGGCCAGTTGTAAGAATTTTTTTTTTTGTTTTCATAATATTTTTGTTTATATCATTTTCATCACCGTCATTTAATTCTTCAATGGCAAAAAAGTCGTAAAACATCTTTCTCCATGGTTTAATAAAAAGAACATAACCAAAAGAAACAAAACAATCCACATTAAAATGGCTGATGCATATAAGTGCTAGTATGCAGAGGCATCGCTGTAGTGGCTTATTCAGCAGAACATACAGCGCTGCACACAGCAATTACTAGCATCGCTGCCGCATCGCTTTGCCTGCTGAAGGTGTCCACTGCATGGCCCGCTCTGTTCTCCTCCACACCCTCTCAATCTTCTGGCTGTTGTTTCCTCTCCCCATCCTCCCTCCCCATTCATAATTCTGTACATTCTGACCAGTCTGTCAACTCTCCTTCTGTCCTTCAATGTACTCCATCCCATTTCCTTCATCATTACAGATGGCCTGTAATTACCTTCCTCCTCTCCATCCTGGGCCCTGTCTTCTCCACCTACCCTTCACACATCTCGCCGCCCTTCTATGAACATTTTCTGTTTCCTGCACTTCAACTTCCACGTATGGATCCCACACTGCAGCGGCATTCTCCAGCATATGCCATACAATTGTACAGTATACCTTGACGTGTTCGTGGTGATGCCAAAGGGGGGTGGAGGCGTCTTACTTACACCCTGGAGAGTGCCGGCTGCTGCTGGTGATGGCCGTAGGTCTACCGCCCGTGTGGCGAGTCCCCTCTGTCTCCTCCACGTCGAGGTGTGTTGTTGCAGGGCTGTAAAGCGGCTGGTTGATGGGACTAGCTCCCGAAGGGCCATGAAGTGGCCATGGCCAAATAACTCACTCGCATGAATAGATTTCACTACTTATTTATTGAGCCGTTACTGGCATACTGTATAATGCACGAACGGGCCATAAGCGGTCCCCATGTCTATAGTCGGTGGGTGGCAAACATGGTAAACGCGAACACTAATAACGCGATGGTGAAGTTACGTTGTAAAATAAATCCCTGGGCGCAAGAGCTTGCAGGGATGGGGGTGGCTCTACTCCTGGACGATTAAATTAAAGTTACGTTAAGATGTTCCAGAAAAACGAGATGAAAACATTATTGTAGCTACATGATAAGACAAGATACGATGTTGGTCCAGGAGCCGTGCATCACGTGGCCTGCCCCCTACACTCCCGAGGCAAGACAGAGGAGCAATGGCGCCCGCTGCTGCTAGGTAGCTGAGAGCGCCCGCCAAAATTATGCACATGGCCGCTTTAAGCACATTATATTGAAGCTAAGTACATACAAATACACTAAAATTACATAAGAGACATGTGAGCCCTAAGAGACCTTAACATAATTGAATTTGCTGAAATATATTAAATAAACATAGTTAGGGAAATTAATTTAAATGTGCCTTCCACTCCGGTTGGCTTGTTAAGCTGTCTCTCTAAGTCCGAGCTGGCATTGCTTATTATAGTAACACATGTAAAGCACTTTGATATAATACATTACTCACTATTCTCATTTTAAATATAAAAGTTTGTGGGCGCGTTGCACAATCTTTGTGTTTATCAGGTTGTTGGTCATGGCTGCTCTCAGTGGCCCGGCGTCGTTGAGCAAATTCGAAGTACTTTACCTAAAAAATTCGTTTACCTTACTTGTGTGTGTTTCATAATTCCGTAAAAATACGGCGAATGCCTCGCCATTACCAGTTTGACTTAGCAACTCCCGCACTGTCTGTTTCAGACGACATTCGGTCCAGCAATTGCGCACGTCATGATCATCGACTGCGCAATGCTTGTTGTAACGAACAATGTCCCTTGCTTAGCTTGTGTAGGAGTGTGTTGCGGTGATGTTACTTGGTTGATTTACTTTAAATAGTGACACTTTCTTATGTATTGACTTGCTGATCAATTGGTCACATAAACTTGGCAGCTCAGTTGGTCCCGTCAGTATCGGGCGCTCGCAGGATGCCTTACGAAATGCCACGGGCCGTTGGTGTGAACACTGCCGATGGGTCGCTGTTGTGTGTTGACGAACGGTCGCGATGCATGCGTGGGCGGTTGAGCGCACGTCAGCGTTTTACTTCACCTCAGAGCTAGCCCCATAAGTCAATATCCTTCCCAGAAAACCTAAAACTCTTCTCCCCTTCATAGATTTCTGCCCCTATCCTATTACCACGTCCAAACAGCTACATGACCATAACTTTAGTTGGTTCTACTCTGGTCCTCCCTACCTTCTATTTCCACAACTGGAATGACATGGTCTACGATTCCATTAAAAACAGTTGCACTAACTACCGCACTCCCACATATGACCATTACCACATCCAGCACAGACCATATGCCTCCTTAATTTTTTATCGTGGGAGTTTCCACTGCCTGGACTATGCCCCTATTTGAAAATTGTGCTGCCATTCTCTGCATATTGGTGCCAATTCCCTCTGCTCCCTCCACCCACTGCACACCCGGCATTTTCAAATCCCCTTTCACAACAACCCATTGTCTATCCCTCAACCTATCAATCCTCTCCTTGACTACTTCTTTTGTGTGTCACCCCTGTTCTGGTGGCCTATACACTGCTGGTAAAGTTATCTTCCTACCGCCTCCGCTTACTGCAATTTCCATCAATTCAACTTCTTTACTTACCCATACTACTGATCCCTCCAGTCCCTCTCTTAGACGGACCACGGGGGTAGCATAAAGTCTGAATGATGGCGAGGGGAGTGAAGTCAAGAGGGGGGAGAGGCAGCCACCAAATTTGCCAGCCGCCATACAGCTTTAACCTCAAAAGTACACATCAGACAGGTATTTTTTTGTGGTGAATTAATGTATTATGCTCTTTAATTGATGTTTTAGGTTAAAAACTCTGTATTTTAGCCCTGTTTACACACCTCCTAACTAATATTTCCTAAATTTTTTAATTAGTCGGCCATATTGATACCAGCCACGTCAAGCGTTTGTTTGGTTACAATTCCTGCCGACATGCTCCATCTGGACCCTTCTAACATCTTTGAGACAGACCATTATTCCACCCCCTCCCATCCATGTCTCTCCTAAAGATAGTAAACGTGTCCTGCTTACACTCACCGTCCAGCACATCCTCACTCAGCTACGTCTCCACTGCGACTACAACATCTGCCCCATATCCCTCGACCTTACTCCAGAAGCTTTCCAGTTTGTCGTATATATACTCCTACAGTTAACCACGATTATCTTAATACCGTTATTTTCGATCCCACTTTCTTTGCCACCTTCCTCTTTGACGAAATCATGCCCCATGGTGGAATCTTTCTCAGTAAGCTGTGCTTTTGAACACTTATCATCTATTGACAGCTATTTCAAGCCATGCTGCTCTGCCTTAACCCTCACCAAACAACCAGCTGTTTCCCTACCTACCTAACAGGTCCCCTAGTATTCTCTTCCCCTGCTCAGTGAGGTGCACCTGACCCTTCCCTACATGTTCATGGCCCACACATTTCCTGCTGTCTTCGAAAGTAGCTCCTACATCCCTGCACACTCTCTCATACACCTCACTCACTGCTACTGCCTTGGCATACCTCACCCCCATCTTGTCCAGTACACAGTTCAGGGGCGTCATTTGGGTGTTCAGGGGGAGGGGGGAAATGCCCCACCCCCTAGGATTTAGAATTTTAAGTGTATAAAATATATTTTTTGTATTTTGTTATTTAAATAATGTTTACTTAAGCACATAAAACTGATGTTTTATTATTAAAGTGTCTAATGTATACATGCTTAATTAATAAGAAAGATGCAACAAGGTCATTGTCGCCAAAAAAATCTTGCAACCCCCCGCTCCCAAAGAAAAACACCACGATAAACGGTGCTGATTGTGCGAGAAAACAACTAAAAACCAAGCACTCTGAAACAGATGTTGTAGTCGTCATGACTAACCTCAGAAATAATGTTCAGTAGATTTAAATATGTGATTGGTGGTTTTTCTTGCAGCCATTTCTTCACACACATTAACCTCGTTTTTCTTCTTCCGCCTCGCGAACACACGCCTTAGGTACAATGCATGTTCATTAATAAATTATCAACTTTCGAAAATCCACTAGTAAATCACAAAATCACATTCCAGCATAAAAGTATCAAACTTCCTCAGAATCCGATAACCATTCGAACTCGCGGAAAGTCTAGAGATAGGTAGAACAAAATCGCGCCGCACAACAGCATCGGACATTCAAAAATCCAAACTATCCCCAATGATAGTTTAGTTAGTTTTATCCGACGGGTTTTCTCGAGGATCTCCCGATTCCCTCGCCCCTTCATTCCGGCGCTGCTCCATACGCTAAAGACCTAGATGTTGAGTGTTGACAAAAGTCTCTTCACAATTCCATGTATACACGGCGCAATTTACGGGGTATTGTTCCCTACCACCTTGGATTTATCTGTTTCTTCTCGATACCTTCTGTTCCAGTCGATGTATCAAAATTTTTGTCACGACAAGGCATAGATACAAACTTAACCGATTTTCTGTAATTTCTGGAACCATAATATATTCATTATTTTGCAACGGGAAACCGCTGAAAAGGAAAAATTGCTTTATTTACGGGAGCGACTAGAGAGGCCGCAACTTTACAGAAACAAAGCCATATGGATTCCAATAAGTGAATGAAACAATAAACTATGCCTTGTCAGCGTGAAAAAAAAGTAAAACAATGTGTCTATTCCCTGATTTATAAGAAAAACCGTAAAACCGATCTGACAGGGATCAATCCCCCTTAACAATGCAATGTACACGCTATAGGCGGTTCGGGATAATGTGGGCACTTAGAAAAGCCCTGCTAAAGTTATATTTTCAGACCAATCCGTATCTTTCCGAACGTAACGGCTAACGACGGGAAATATCTAACTTCTCTTAACACGACACTTGATGTTTGCGCGTGCAAGATAACTTGTGATCTAACTAGTTTCATCAAAATTTTATTAATTACATAAAATAGAATTAAGTCAACTTCGGTTGATTTTGTTTCAGTATTGTTGCATTTAAATAGGAAAACTCACGGAACTAAACTGCGTAATTTCGCTGCCAACCATACAAGCAGTAATGTTGAATTATATGCTGTAACGGTTAGTGATATTTTTAAAAGGTTAAATATTTAGTGCTCACTTTGTCCCGAACGATCTAGGAATATTATAATATATAATATAGGACTAGGTTCAACGACCAACCTGCTAGAATCCATTATCCTGTGTATACCGAAGCCCTACCATTTGTCCATTACCTGCTACTCATTCACACAGCAGACAATGAACGAATAGACGGGGCTTGAGTATGTATAGGACATTGGATCCTAGCATGCAGGTAATTGAACTCGCGAATTTTTCCTAGCCCTACACCTATTTCATTGCTGTAAAAGTATTGTACAAATAATTAATCAAAATCTAATGGCATTACATGCATTGAAAATGTTGTAATGTTATCTGATGAAGGAAATAATTGTGGATCACATAGGAAACAGACTGTGGCCGTGGACGAATAGCGAGAAGAAATATCGGGTGGAGGGACCGTCTGCACATAGGAGTACATAGTAGTACTATGTGACCAATACAACACCACGTTAATAAATGACATGCACAACTTTCTATTTAAATACTTTAGGCTCGTTTTACATTCAGCACACGCTGAAAAGAAAGTTGTTACTATCTGCCCTGAAATAAAATATCCTTCGAAGCATTCCCACGCCAAATTTTGTTTAATTAATTTAATTTAATAAACTGTCGCAAAGCACTTTCTCTCGACTATTACAATTATTTTCCACCACAGAACACTGTGCTTACAAGTGTCTCATATTTGTTTGTACTCACTACGCGTGTAAAACTCCAGAGAATCTTACAGGATCGCGACACACAGAATAGCCAATCATGCTTGTTCTAAGCAACTTGCGTGGGCTTGCACTGAAATATAGAACACGTTATATTCTCATAAATTTCACCACCGCTTGCATTGCACGTGAAGTCCCGAGAATTTTGTGTCTCAGCTTCCATGCAAGATGAGCAGATTGCACGGATATCGCGTGAACATTGCATAATGTAAAACCAGCTTTACATATTGCTATGAATACCAAGAGCCTCGCCAGGAGGACGGGCTAACGTCGAAGACAGTGAAATTAAGTCAGTAGTTGCACAATACAAGGGTGGTCTGTCTTCTTTAAGGGTGTTCTAGTGCGATAAAATCATAATTTTATTTTTTTATGAAATTGTGTTAGTTTTGTAGACGAGACTTGTGAGTACAGTTTCCTCTTACGAAATCATTTTAGCTTCCACAGTTTTCTCATAACTGTGCGACAAAGTCAAAATTTGCTGGTTCCGTTGCATGGAAGAAGCGAAAACCAACTGACCTACTTGCATAAAATAATTCACTGTGATATTACGTCCGATGAACTATGCAATAAAGTATTTAAAAGACCATAAGTGTAATATTTTGAATTTTTTAAAAAATCTCAAAAGTACAGGAAAAAAGTTGACAACTCAGCAATTTTTTAAAATAAAAAAATAGTTCACGGGGTTGTTTAAAAATATTTTACTACGTAGCCCGTGGCATGTTATTTGAGCGTGAATTATTTCACTAACGTAAGTCAATTGGTTTTCACTATTTGCATGGCAGCAGAATATGCCAATTTTGACTTTGACGCACCGTTATGAGAAAACTATGCGAGTTAAAATTGTTTCGTTAGAGGAAACTGTACTCACAAGTATCGTGTACAAAACTAACACTATTTAATACAAATATAAAATTATTATTTTATCGCACTTGAACACCCGTAAACCTTCCAGCCATCACCAGCTCGCAAGCATGGTCCTGGGTCGAGACCCACGACGTGCCGCCGTCCGTCGATAGCCGAACATACTCATCATCAGCCTCCGGCATTATGCTAACGGTGAGGTCTAAGGTGTCCGAAAGGTCATCCATCATAAAGTGGAATATAAACCTAATTACCTAAACAGTCGCTCCTCTCCTATCTAAATTATGTAGTGCAACCGTGCAGTAATCTGTATTGTAAACTATGTAGATTAAAACCACCGCAATTAGATTAACATATTTAACTAAACCGTAATCTTCACCCGAAGCATTATCCACTAACTAGTTTCAATATAGGTGCCTACCTCTGATTACAGCCACCTAGCCACTTTAAATATTGTGTAAAGAAGATCAAGTAATTTGTTTTATAACAATATGCAGATTTCCACACAACAGCAATGTACGAGCATAGCTCGGCGTAAGTTGCTCGTGTGTGTGGCTTGCGAGCAAGGACATTATGCTTGCCCAAGGTAGAGAGACGTCGGAACTGTAAGGGCGATAATTATAAGCGTATCATGTACATCGCCAACCTTAAGCTGGATTCACAACCACCACTTAGCGTACGTGCGTGTAAATGTAGAAACACCGATTGTGCATGCTAGCATTCACATCCTCGCGTAGCGTGCGTACGTACGCTAAGTGGTGGTTGTGAATGCAGTACGTGCACACGTAAGACTCAATTAATTATTAATTTATACTGAGAAATCATTTATCTCGTGGTCCTAAATTATTTAATTCGCTACGAAAAATAGAAATAAATTTACGATCATCTACTACCGACATGTTGTAATGAAATAAACATTTTCCGCGCATGTGTAGATTAAGTATTGTTGTGAATCCAATTTCTGTTACTTAAGGGTGTTCAAGTGCGATAAAATCAAAATTTTATATTTTTATGAAATATTGTTAGTTTTGTAGACGATACTTATGAGTACAATTCACTCTTACGAAACAATTTTAGCTCTCATAGTTTTCTCATAACGGGGCGTCAAAGTCAAAATTTGCTTATTACGCTGCCATGCAAATAGTGAAAATTAACTGACAAACATAAACAAAATAATTCACTGTGAACTTACATCCCATGCCATGAGGTATGCAATAAAACATTCAAAAACCCACAACGAAATATATATATATATATATATATATATATATATATATATATATATATATATATATATATATATATATATATATATATATATATATATATATATACACATAATTTTAAAAAAATTGCAGAAGTAAAAAAAAAAGTTACACATTCAGCAATTTTTTTTAAATACAAAAACAGTTCGCGGGATTTTTTCAAATGTTTTATTACGTAGCCCACAGTATGTTATTTCATTGTCAATTATTTCACGTACGTACGTTAACTGGTTTTTACTGTTTGCATGGCAGCAGAACATGCAAATTTTTACTTTGACGCACCGTTATGAGAAAACCAGACCAGCTAAAATTGTTTTGTAAGAGGAAACTACATTCACAGGTATCGTCTACAAAACTAACGCTATTTCATATAAATATAAAATTATGACTTTGACGCACTTGAACACCCTTAACGTACGTTGTGAATCCTGCTTTACGTGTAAGACACAGACCTGTTGTGCAGTCTATCCGCGCCGTCGCGTCGGCTCGCCTCTAACGCCTTTTAGCGGCGATAATGTCATTTATGACGTAATTATGAAGACAAATAAATGGTGCTTGTGTCCTGTGCTCTATATATCCCAGAAAAGAGTTTTCTCATTTAAAATGACTGCGAAAGTTTTGCCTGTTTGTCCCCTTACGTAAGGGAACAATAAAAACGCAGTTAATATATAACACAAAAACATTTGTAAATGTTATTAGTACGCAAACAAAATTCAAAGATGTCACTCGTACATTAGAAATCAAGCTATTATTTTATAGTCAGTTCACTTGAAACTGAGCATTCACCAACACTTTCAATATACAATCGCTGTATTTTATTTGGGCCAAATATGTTAATGTTTTGAAATTGGGGAATGTTTACACTGGTTTTTTGTTCCTGGGTAGTTTTCAGGTCAAAAATATTTAAGATGATTGCAAAACGGCTGAAAGAAAAAATTGAGCAGTGCTCATTTTATCGTGAACAGTCTATAATTTTCATTTTTGTGTTTATTTATTTAATTATTTGCTGATTATATTTTTCTTACCGATGGCTTTTTTATATACATTTCTTAGTAAAAAGTTACACAAATTTAATACAATCTAATTGGAGTAAAGGCCTCGCCTGTACAATTTACATTAGGTATATTACAGGCTCCTGGACGGAGATATTAAGAGTAGGCCTAACCGTCGAGGGGAAGACAGACACAAGCTGAGAACCTTATTCATAGAGGCGATGAGCCAATTTGTCAGCGATCAAGCGTCGGCCGTAGAGCTCGCGCTCAACCAGGCTCGAAGCGCGTTTGCGGTGTTTCGATTTACCAAAAAAAAAAAAAAAAAAAAAAAAAAAAAAAAAAAAAAAAAAAAAAAAAAAAAAAAAAAAAAAAAAAAAAAAAAAAAAAAAAAAAAAAAAAAAAAAAAAAAAAAAAAAAAAAAAAAAAAAAAAAAAAAAAAAAAAAAAATGGACGAAACTATTATATTATCAAAGCAAACTGTAGGCAACACACATATAGCTAGAGAATGTTTTTTTTAAATTGGAAATGTACGTAAAATTAATACGACTTTTTAAAATTTTAATTGCTTTTTTATTACTACCCGTTAGCGTGAAATTGAAAAATAGGGAAACAAGCGAACGCGAATATACATTTTGCACATATCCCGTAAACTTAACGTTCAAGTGCAGTGTTCCAGTCCTTGGTGAAATTACAACACTCGAATGCTTATGAATTTCTCCGAGCTAAACGACATCTTTCTAGAGTGGCGCCTACCACGCAATTCAAATGTATACAGTGAAACACTTTTTTTTTTAATTTTACAAAACTATTCCTCATGCGTCCATTGTGCCAATGTAAGGAAATAAATCGCTGTTTGGACAAGGAAGGAACGTCATCGTTAAGACACCACGCTCATTAAAAACACTATCTAAGCCCTCCAACATGGCTAGAAATGGCCTTTTCAGACAGCAACGGAAGTAACAATCAAATTGTAAACATTTGTATAATTTTAAAGAGTAAGCGTCTGTCACATTAATTATTATTTTTTAACTATCACTTTTGATGAGATGGTTTTCAAAGTATGCTCACTTTATCGTAAACCAATCTGTTCTCGTTTAGGCTTGAAAAATAACTATCGAGAAAACTGTATAAAAGAGGGAAGGTAGCCTTAAGCATTAGCGTTCCTTGCAGCAAATAAACCTTAGAGCATAAATGTGAATATATATAAACTCCTTCCCCAGGTAACTATTGTACTATTGTCTGCAAACTGCCGGCCTAATCTTCTTGGCATACACTGCTACGTGTAACTCCTGAACTAGCTCGTTTTAATGACGGGTTTCCCAAGTTAAATTCAAGGCAACCTTCTCGCACACAATGGGCGTGTACGTGCGCAGCGTCTGTTTTTTATGTCGCGTCCATATTTCATTCAGTTTCTCTGCCATTGTGTGCGATGTCTGGTCATGGTCGCAAACATGCACCGTGATCCCCAAAAATGAAATCTCAATTAGCAATGACGGCTTTCAGGGTTTCATCTCGTTTATTAGGTGACGGGTGGTACACCTGACTATGCGCAACCTGCAACTAATGTTTCACATGTCCGGAACAGAACAAATGGCGTCTTTGTATTCGTCCAACACATGCACATAATACGCAGGACTAAACAGGATGTATTGTATAAATTTTTTTGTGTGATGATGGCTTATAAAATCGTAGTCTATAACGTGTTTTCGATTCGTCTGTAAAGTGAACAAATTAGGATTAATACTGTTGTCGAATCAACATTTAATATACATTTCTTTAAATACAATAACATATATTTGACATTTTGATTTTCAATACATTTTTCAGAGTGCGTTTCTTAGCACGAAGTAGTTTCTTTTTTATTTTACACGTGAAGAAATTTAACTTTACAAAATATTTTTAGAGTAGCATTATCAACGTCCTAAATAAATTTAAGTCACCTTTTCTAATTACTATTTTTTTTAAATCTATCACCATAAAAATTTGCCAACTCCAACCTTTCTCAACCTGTTTAGAATTAATCAAATCATTTTTTAATTTCATTAATTTTTAATTATTGTAATCAGGGGCGTCATTTCAGGTTTTTCTTGGCGGAGGGGAGATTTTTTTTCGGCGACACTGACCTTGTTGCATCTTTTTCATTAATTAATCATGTACAAATTACAAACGTTAATAATAAAACTTCAGTTCTATGTGCTTAAGTTAACATTATTTAAATAAAAAAATACAAAAAATAAATTTTATAAACTTAAAATTCTAAATCGACGGGGGGCCATTTGCCCCCCTTGCCCCCTAAATGACGCCCCTGATTGTAATACCATGCAATATAATAAAAAATGTATAACGAAAGCTGAACTTAAGGGTGTGGGAAAGCAAGAGGCGTTCCTAAGGGAATGTTCTGTTTCGTAGGAAAACGGAGGGGGTGTATTATAAGTTATGCATTTGTCAAATAACGCGCAAATGGTTATTTTCGCTTAGTATTTAAAACATTAAAAAACATGCAATTTATAAATTTATACAAACTTGTTGTTTTGCATTAATTTATTTCATGTGCGAAACGAGTTTGAAACAATAAAGTGTCGTAGGTCTCTACAGGCAAGTTAAAGGTCTCAGTAAACTGTAGTGGTAATATTTTATTATATTTAAATACGCTGATAAAATAATATTATTGTTGTAAATATCATAATTAAAATAAGGGGACTTCTGTATTTCATGCACACCAAAATAGTTACTGAGAAAATCTAAACAAAGAAACGTAGCGACGTGTACATCGGATTGTAGAAATGTGCAAGTATCAAACATTAATTTCTACATTTTAACCATATTGGCAATTTTTTTTTTATTTAGGCATGAAAACAGTTTGTCTGAAAACATAATTATATAAATTTTACATTTTCTTCTTCTTCCTCCAAAACAAGACGAGGCATTGCTGTGCCGGCCTCGCCATATCTTCCTCGATCTTCCCACACTACTTGCAATGGCATTGTATTCCATTGCGTGTCAAGAGAAGCTCTGTGGTGACGTACGAAATAAATGTTCCTTCCAGTTCTGCTTTGTTGAATATTTTATTTTCAGTTGATAGCTACCGATAATTCTTTCCTTATTTCTTCATCTGTTTATTTTTCTTCTGTTGGGCCTTTAATAGATCTAAGGAACTTAATTTCTGGTGTTTCAAGCTGTCTTAGTTGTTTTATCTCTTCGTGTTAAACTTTCAGCCCTATGTTGTACTGTGGATAGTACTATGACTTAATACAATTTCAATTAAGTGTATCTTTTCGTTTTACCCTTTAATGATCTTATCGCGCCACATATAAGGTAATATGTGTTAATTTTCTAATTATGTCTCCCTCTTCTTCGTAATACCACATCCTATATATTGGAAATGGAAAACCATTTCTATTATTATGTTACTTTTCACAACAGAGTAATTGAAATTAAATTTAACTAATATGTTACTTAACAACTAGAAACACGTATTAATGTATTCAAATTTGCACGAGACAGTCTAATTTTCTTAAGAATTCGTCATTCCCCTGGATATAAATTTGAAGATTAAGAATGAAATGATTTTTTTTTTTTTTTTTTTTTTTTTTAATGGCTAAACGTTAATTCCTTGCCACATCTCAACCTTATTTAAAGTCACAGAATACAATTTTTCTATCATTAAAAGGATCAAATTTACAATTATCATTAAAATTGAGTATACATCTGTTAAATAAGTTTTTATTTTTAGATAATGCAGAAAAAATATTAAAAATTTCTACTAATATGGTTTGGCACTTTTAATCCTGTTTTGTGTATAACAGTTTGACAATTATAGTAATAGAGAAAAGTGTTGATAAAAATAGAGCTATCCTGCGAGCATGTAATAATAATAATAATGTGATAAATGGAAGCGACATACAGATCAATTAAGAGAAGGAAGTAGTAGGAAAAGGGGCAAGCTGGGCAGGGGCTGGGGGCTGTGGAGCCGTGGAGCCACCGATGACACAATCAACATGGCCGCCGTGACATCACTGGCCGCCATATTGGGTGGCGTAACAGTCCGCCATTTTGTTTGACGTCACAGTCCGCCATGTTTGCTGATGTCACGTCCGCCATCTTGTTTTTGGTTTTTGGATTTTCCGAATTTGATTTTTAATTTTTCAAATTTGATTTTTGAATTTCGATTTTTTCGATTGTCACTTGTTTTACGTCATCTGCTACGCAGCCGCCATGTTTGTTTATGTCGTCTGCTTGTGACGTGACATTTTTTTCGTCTTCTGCTCGTGACGTCATGATTCCATCGTTGGCTGCTAGGCAGCGCTGCAGTCGCCATATTTGTTTTCTCCGTTGTCTGCTAGGCGGCGCTAGTGTCACCATGTTTGTTTTCTCCGTCGTATGCTAGGCGGTGCTAGTGTCGCCATGTTTGTTTACGTAGTTATCTGCTATATTG